>JANWGL010001343.1:0-45786 GCA_025200755.1 Ceratobasidium sp. C01
AGCTGCAGAGGACGCCACAGCATCGGAAAAACTAACCACATATTATAAAGACGTATAAGTGTTACATCAGCCCCTTATCATGTATATATTGTGTGTAATGCGTCCAATTATTAGATGCAGCTTAAACGGGAGTGTAAGGAGCCGGAGGCATGACCATCTTGATCAGAATGGTGTGTACGATCAGTGCGTTCATCTGGGTTAATCAGATATGATCATATCGTGCGCCTCAGCCAAACGATGTGAACTTAGTTCATCTCGAGTGATCGCTATGCTAATCCTGGTGTAATCGGTCAGGCACTCCGCCCTGAGATCCGGTCTTCAGATTGAGTTTTGTTTTTCAGTATGGGGCTCGCTTCACCAGGATAGCGCGGGTGATTACAGCCAACAGACTGTAAAGTCGATATCGAGCAGGTCCAGCAGAACACACTGACATCAACATTTAATCGTTACCAAGCCATACCCGTTTGGCCGCCAGATAAAGACAATTATGATATAGATATCTCGCCATGAAAGAATACAGAACCACCGCCAGTGAAATGTAACTGTTCAAATCTGTTATTCGTTATGCTACTACAAGTACAAGCAACCAAGCGTACAAACAGTTGGCGGGGCATAGGGGGTAGTAAAAACAAGGGCGCTACAGGAACGGCAGAGAGAAAACCGGGGCGAAGAAAGTAACAGATACAAGTACAAGTACACGTACACGTACAAGTACAACTAGAACAGCCAGAAACCACTCACAACGTAGACGTAGGGAGCACATTGTTGTACATAGGAAGAAATATTTGGGTTGTTCGCTAATGGTCTCCGGCTGCGAGGGCGTTAGCTTGAGCTAGAGCCATCTCGAGTGCGCTCGGGCCGTTGTTTGTCGGCGGATTCGCGGGGAGACTGTGAGTACGAGGGAAAATGAGGCTAAATGCGTGGTTAATTCAGACTAAATATAATAATGAGAGAAGAGGCACGCTCACCGATTCAAATATGCCAGCAAGTTATCAACGTATATCTTGAACGCTGGCTCGTCGAGCAAGGCAAGAACCTCGGTGTACAGAATGAAATAGTTGTACCGAGTATCAAGATTCGACTCTACCGTATACCAAACCTCATTCTGGTGAAGGCAAAACCGAAGCTTTTCGGTGGCGAAAAGGTATTAGGCACTGGTGATATATAGAGGGTGTGACGTACCAGCATGGCGACATATGCAATGGATGCTTTTGTCACTCGCGTCATATCGTTCTTGAACGCCTTGCTACGCCGCCCACCGGATCCAGGAGTGAGGTGCTTTGAAGCACGAGGACCGTAAAATACACCAAGATACATCTATACAAACGATTAATATAGCCTATAAAGTCTAAAGTAAATACCTTACATCAACAAATAGGGCACTGCGGAAGAGACCATCAAACGGGTGCGCATCGTCGCCCGGGAACTCGTAGTTGGCATACAAACCAGCATACATTTGGTTAGACGGAGCATCAATAAGACCGGCATTCAAAGCCGCCCGGATTCTGCGGTACATGACAATCACATAAGGCAGTTAGCTCCCTACAGCACGGGCGATCTGTTGATTACTTACTCGGGATTGTCCAAGTCAAGGTTGGGAGTGCGAAGGAGCGTCGCATATTCGTTAGTCGAGAATCCGGGTGTGTGATGAATGGGCAGATGCCGGAATAGGGGATGCGCAGGGAGGACCCGCCGCAGACAGACAAGATCGTCACTACGACCTTGAGAGCGACCTTTGTGAAACTAAAAGGGCGAAGGAAATTAGTTTGGAGAGGAACAAATTGATTCAGTTTCTTAACATTCAACTGACCTGCGAGGCCGCTCTCTTGCGAAACGACCAGTCATCATCATTGAGGAGTTCGTTGTCTAACCCCTGACCAAACCGATAGCGGAGTGGCTGGTAGTAATCGCGGAAGATTGTGTTTCTATAGTCAAAGCAATAGTGAGTGTATGCTGCTAGATAATATATCGCCAAGCTTACTGAATAGGATCCTCGATTGCCTGGTTAGCACGCCGCAGGTCTAAGCAAATCTTGGCCGCGTCCAATATAACGGTACAAGGTACAGTTTGGTGTATGGCGCGACCATAATGCTTTCCTATCACAGTCATCAACGGAACCCCATCCGTGCTAGAAAATACAAGAGGTAGGGTTAGATCAACCTCTAATTGTGAAATATCCTTGAACCTACCGTGCACGGGGTTGGATAACCCATGCTCTGGCATTTTGGGGAGGTTGGGCCGCCATATCCTTGGTCGAAAGATAGGGGGAGTAAGAAAGTAAGAAGGTGGGAGCGTAGAACGCAGGGCAGAACAAAGACACAGTAAGGTATAAGCACGGGGGATGCAATGGAAGATTTGGACCAAAGCGAGGGATTGGGAACGTTGCACAGGGGCCCATCGGCGATTCTTATCTTGTGAAGCGACATTCAACTATACTTAGTTCTCTCGGCGTATTGCGCCCACTCAGTTGTAGCTTTTCGCTTATTGTAGCAGAGGCAACGCATACATGAACCTCTCGAATTTGCAATAGCAATCAGCTGACATTCCCGCCAAAGGCAGCGCTCTGCGCACCACTTTCTTTGACTTCCGACTCTCTCCTAACCGTTATTTTATGGTTTATTTCAGGTAGCTGCGCTGGCTACTGTACCTCAAAAGCTCGCTCCAGTTGGAGCAAGCTCAACGGGAACCCGAAATCCGCAGAAGACTACGTAGGGTTACTCAGCGACTATGGGAAGTGGAGGTGGGTGAATTGGCAATGCGATTCGGCGTTGAACCACAGAGTGTCTCGCAAAACCTCATACTCTAAGTCCCCCGTACTCTAGATATTTTACCAAATGTCATCGAGCTTTTCATTTCTCTATTCCTGTGTGTGCAACCCACATAAGACATACACGCCATGGAATTGGACTCGCCATACGACTGGTTGTGCAGCATACAAGGCCCATCTTGAGGCCGAGAAGGCCAAAATACTGCAACGCGCCGCAGAGCAGGCAGAGATGGCTTCTTTGGTGGCGCAAGAGGAAGCAAGAATAGCTGAACAGGTATGATCTCACTAAATTCCTATTAGGTTGACTAGATCTTTACACTTGTATTAGGCTCGAGAAGAACAACGCAAAGCGGAACGCTTGATCCGAGAGCGTGAAGAGCGTGCTCAAGATGACCTACACGAGGTTGGTGTGACATCTTGGAGTTGTAGTTAAGTTCGCTTATCCCATAGCTTTGATAGGAATTAGTTGGGCCCTACAGACTCCGCCCAGCGCGACTACGGAAGCCACCTCGCCTCTTCCCTGGAATGATTCCTTCACAGAAACCTCGCCGGCTTTTCCTCCCCCCTGATGTCCAGCCCGAAGGCCCTGGTGAGATTGATGGTGCCACTATACCCCAGGCTGCTCCAGAAGATACTGCTGGACCCCCGGGGCTTAATCCAACCAACTCGCCGTTATCGCCTCCACTTGTACCTCACAGGACCGTGCGTAACGCATTTGGACTTATTCGCGAGTACCCGGTCGACTCTAGTCCCCCCCTGATGTTAGTTCCCGAGCAATCGAAAGAGATGGGCGCAAATACACTGTATAACGTGCTACCCGAGCTCGCCGACGTTGCGGAGCAGTCCTACTCAGAACGAGTCCGCCAAATCATTGCCCCACTTGCCAATATATCAATATTTCGTCTTGCCCACTGGTTTTATACCCGCGATAACGTCGATTCACAGGCAAGCAGCGATGCCCTTATTTCTTCGGTGATTTGTGGCGAAGATTTCAACCCCGCTGAATTAAAAGGAGTTACAATGCGTATGATCAATCAGGACCTAGACAGCATCGATGTTGAACCCTCCAGTTCCGATTCTGCCAGCTCGGATAGACGCAAAAGCGATGCTTGGCGACCTGCTAACTTGACGATATACCTCCCGACTGGCAATTCAGCGCCACCTCGTCCCCAACGAACGCCTGTGCACGCGCCAGGCTCAGCCGAGTTATTTGGCGAACCATTCGTTGTCTCTGGATTTCGCTACCGAAGTCTACTTGGGGTTCTCAAAGCCAGATTCTCCGATCCTGCGCGCTCTCAATACTTTCAGTATCGACCTTATAAACAATTTATACAAAAGGCTGATGGAACTGAAGAGCGAGTGGTGGATGATCTGTACACTACGGACGAATGGCTAGAAGAGCACGAGCGCATTCAAAAAATCGAAGTTCTAGACGACAATTCCGAGCCGTGCAAGCTGGAACGAGCGATCGCTGCGTATATGTTTGGCTCTGATGCCACAATTGTTACCGACCATACCGAAAGGAGTGTCTGGCCGGTTTATGGTTACTTCGGGAACGAGCCGAAATGGTTTCGCCGAAAACCTGGCACGCGTGCAAGCGAACACCTTGCATATATCCCAAAGGTAGTATTTATATATCTTGCTATTAAGTCATCTAGCTAATATACTCTATCGCTTGGGCCTACAGGTGCCTCCCGATATCAAAGACCGTGTTGCGCAGCTTCATGGTAAGGCAGCGCGTGCACCGCTTTTAGCGCACTGCAAACGCGAGCTCTTCCACGAATGCTGGAATACGATGCTTGACCCTGAATTTATTCACGCGTATCACAATGGAGTTGTTTTGAAGTGTGGCGATGGCATTACCCGTCGGTTATTCCCTCGAATCTTCACTTATTCAGCCGACTACCCTGAAAAGTACGTGGTATCAATCATTATTATTATTATATGCGCATATATAGTAACATACAACTCCTAGGGCATTGATTGCTACTATCCGCGTAATGGGGTCACGTCCTTGCCCACGCTGCCTTGTATCTTTACAGGATGTGTCGCTTTTGGGCATGGAGCGCGACTTTCGCATGCGCAAAACATTGATTCGTAACGATAACCAAATCAACGTTCACATAGCGAGAAAGGTGATCTACCAAGACGGATACACAGTCAACAGCAAGGCGGTGGAGAACTTGCTTTTTTCCAAATCTTTAGTACCAACGCTGGTATGTCTAAATTTGATCTTGTACTAAAGCAAGCTATAACATTTTGTAGAATGCGTTTTCCTGTCGGCTCGAAAGTAATCCCAACTTTTCAGTACATCGACTACTTGTACCAGACCTAATGCATGAATTTGAGTTGGGAGTCTGGAAATCGTTGTTTACCCACCTGATTCGCATGCTGGATTCACTCGGACCCGATACAAAGGCCGATTTCAACGCTAGGTATTTATGTTAAACTAGTTATATGCTCTCTTTCTTACAATTCGCTTGTTTTTAGATTCCGGGCACTAGGCACTTTTGGAATCGACACAATTCGCCGTTTTTACGACGATGTGACGGAAATGAAAAAGCTTGCGGCCCGAGACTACGAGGACATTCTACAGGTATGTTTCGTTGCGTGTACATTACTTCCTTTCTCCCAACTATTTTGCTAGTGCTCTATTCCTTGCTTTGCCGGGCTCTTTCCACACCACGATAAAGACATTCAGGTCTTACTGTTCGTCCTGGCGGAATGGCATTTCCTTGCCAAATTACGGATGCACACGGACACCACGATTTCAGCCCTGCGCGCAATCACCAAAGTGCTTGGGACTCAACTACGGCACTTCCAGAGCGATATAACCAGATCATACGAGACATACGAAACTAGCAAAGAGTATCGTGCCCGCATCCGTCGCAAAGTAGCCGGGAAGGCTCTCAAGTCAAGTACCGAGTCAGAACACATAAACGGCGGTGGATCAGCGGCAACCATAGACGCAGAGCCAATAGCGAAGGTTCCCAAACAGCGGAAGGAGTTTAACCTTCAAACCTACAAGATACACGCGCTGGGCGACGTTCCGGGGGCGCTTATGCGATTCGGAACGACTGACTCGTATTCTACTCAAATTGTGAGTATCAGGAACTATTATTGGCCTCTAGGCGAGTAGTATCTACCCTGTTTGTCCCATTTAGATCGAGCTCGAACACCGACGCGTCAAACGACAGTATAAGCGCACAAACCACGTCAATGCAATACCACAAATGACCCTGCTTGAGCGCCGTGAAGCTCACTTGCGCTCACGAGCGAACTTATTGTCAAGCCTCGAGATTAGCCCAAAGATTGAAAAGCGGCGACGCAAGCTAAGGGTCACTGATGCCTATGAGCTTGAAATTGGAGCCCAAGGCCAGTGGGGATCCCCGAACGATAAGTATCACATTGCGGTCCGAGGAGAGCCGCATCAACTTGGCGCTTTCCTGGAGAAACACAAGGGCGACCCAGCAGCAAAGGTAACGGGCCTATATATTGTTCTTTTAAGCGCTATTAAATACACTTTCACACTGGCATAGGATTTCTACCTTAAACTCGAGCGGCACATTGCATCTCGTTTGGGTACCACGCTATCTCGCACCAGGTCCGATTTGGAGGATTCCGACTCCATCTCGCCATCGCATATTCCTCAGGTCACCTTTCCTACCCTGAAACTTCATGAGCACCCCGTGCTCCGCGTCAATTTCACTACCTATGACATTCATCGCGCACATGACACGATCAGTCCAAAGACCTCGCACCGGTTTCTAATGGTACGAAATACGGACGCTGATGTGCGCCATCCGTTCTGGTATGCGAAGGTTCTCGGTATCTATCATATTGATGCACGGGAGGCTGGGGCCGGCTTGAGACACCCAACACAACGTTTCGATTTCTTATGGGTTCGTTGGCTCGGAGGGCTGAAATGGGGGAGCCGGTCTCAACGGCGTCTCGACATGATTAGCTACCTCGATAGTGGCGATCACGAAGGATCTTTTGATTTTGTAGATCCTGCCCTGATCATCCGAGGTGCATACCTAGCACCAGTATTTAATCTCGGGCGTACTAAGGACCTCATCCGCCATTCTCTCGCCTGGGATTGCCTCGAGGAGGGGGATTGGGCAGCATACTATGTGATACGGTATGTCCATTTGTTTTAACTACTACATACATGCATTAATAACTTGGATTCTAGCTTTGTTGACCGCGACATGGGGATGCGGTATTTTGGTGGTGGTATTGGTCATTGTGACCCTATCCCCCCTAGCGACGCAGATGCAGCAGACGAGGAGTGCAACGAGGACGAAGAGGTAGCTCTGATCGGCCTAGTACAAGACACCGAGCCAGCCGTTGCGTCCGAATCGTCTGAGGAGAGCGAGGGGGACGATGATTCCGCCGATTCAGATAGTGATGACTCAGATGTATTAGATGAGGAAGGGGCGTTCGATATTTAGATCAGTTTTAGACCTCCTAGAGCGCGAGAAACCTCACTTTCATCGAGTCCCGGTTTCATCTTAGATACAAACTAAATTGGGCACTTTAAACAAAAATCTCGTTATGTTTACACATATGAAAATGCCTTATTACAACACAGAGGTCTGACGTAGGGCTCCATGGCCGTATCAGATATATATCCGTATGAGTGTACACATCATCGCTTATCAGGTCCGTCATGTGATGTCTGGGAGAATTGGGTCTGGCGTAAGCAATGTCACGCGTCTCGACCTATACAAGGAGGGCGAAGTTTCCCTGATGTTAGCTTTGCTTACACTAACCTAACGACACCATTTAGATGCAGGACGCGGTTTCCGCCGTATACGTCCACGAATCCCTGGTTCACGTTTGGCTTTCGACGACTCCGATCCACGAACCGCTCCACCACGACCCGTGGTATGTGTACAAAGGATACAATGACTCCCTTAAGCCGTTGATGGATATGATGGAGGCGGATAAGCGGAATCGCGACGGGAGTGTGCGCGATTTTCAGAATTTGGTAGTAAGTTTCGAATCCTATTAGTTTAGTGGGGCATCTTCTAATCAAGATCTCTCAGCTCAAACCTATACGTGCCGTTCTTTCATTTGAGTACACTCAGGGGATACTCAAAGCGGAATATTACGCGGGCTCTCAGGCTCAATAGTTCTATCCCAAACCCCTTCTCGAAATACTTCCTCTTTTTATTCCCCTATTCTCCCTGTAACGTTGCTGTGATTTATTTAAATGAACGAACTAAGCTATGGTATACAAGGCTAGAAATCAAACTTGAAATCCACATAAGTAACAATAAGGGCCGAGATTCGCCCTGGTCCAACCCAGCGCGCATACACCCACCATACATGATAGCAGGTACCAACTCGTGTGCATAAACACTTGCCAAGCCACGATAATAGGATCGCCCCGCTATTACGCGGGCGTAAATCGTTACCTAGAGCACCAACGCCTGCGATCTGACGATGACCTGCAGCAAGGTTTTATAGTATTTCCTCCCTACCGGTATATGATAATGCTTAAGCGAAAGCAAATCGTGTATGCAGCTCTCAGCCAACCTCACGCCCAATCATACTCGCCTATGTGTTAATGGTATGTCCTAACCCACTATCATCCTGTCCCGTGTGTCGTTACATTTGTCTGATTGTGCCTTCGCAACTCGTGTTCCCAAAGAACTATCCCTCTTTTCGACCACGAAACTCAGATCATAGCATCGTGCGAGGAGTGCACGCCTATCCAAGAAACCGATTCCACCTTGAAGAGTTACAACTATCGGTTACAAAGTTTATTGAACGCATACAAGCCAACTATGGTATATTGATATAAAATATAATAAATTTATGTACATTAAAATAGTGGGTATACAACAATATATACCAACACCCAATTGCCAAATATAATTATAGTGGTACATTGCACAGCGTAGACACGCTAGGAAAGCGACATGGTATGCTAATGGAAAACATAGTTGCGACGACGGAGCAGGGAGACATCATGAACAGGTCGTAATAACACAATGAAAAACGATCATACACTTTGAGAAAACTCACATCACATCACATCTGCACCGCCCTCTCCTTCACATCGATCTCCTTGACGTGTACCCCAACGCCCCATGGCCCCTCTCCCTCGTCAACAATCTCCAATCCGGCGGTGAACCGACCGCGACTACGGCTACGCGCGCCGTACTCCTCGGGCGTGCGGGGTCCCGTGCTGGGGCTTCGTTCGGGCGGGCTCTGTCCGAGGTGGTCAACGTCGAGAGTCGGACGGCCTTCGGAAGGTGCGCGCACGAATCGGTCGACGGTGGGGTTCCGGCCGAGGCGACCGACACTTGGGCTGCGGCCGACGCTGGGACTACGGCCGACGCTGGAGCTGCGGCCGACTCGACCGACGCTAGTATCGCGTCCTCGGCTCCCTCGGTCGAACCCGATAGCGCGTCCGACGCGATCCCGGCTTGAGTCTCGGCTCCGTCCCGAGCTATCAAGGGCTTCGGATCCAGGACTAAGAGGTGGAACTCGAGAAATAGAAGTGGGCGACGAGTTCGCGGTCCACGTTGAGCTCCTTGGGCTTGAAGTACGCAATGAAGGGCGCGCGGGGGAAAGGTGGCCCGATTTGATGGTTGATGTGGCGTTGACATTTGTCTGAGGGCTTTGAGGGGTTGTGTATCGCGGGATCAAGCTTCGTGTCAGGCTCGGATTGCGGGTCAGACCAGGTCTATCGGGCGTATGTTCGTTTCGGCCTCGATCTCTAGTCACACTCGCCTGGCGCGCGCCTCTTGTAACACTTGGCTGTCGCTTGTTGTCCCTGCTCACGCTCGCACCACGGCTCACGCTTCGCGGTCCAGAACTGACACTCCGTCCACCCTTGGTCGCGTTTCGAGATGGACTGTAGCTACTCCCCACAGCACTAGCCCCTGCATCCTCCACACGACGTCCACGCACAACACTCTCGCCCCTAGCCTTGCTTGCACCCCTATCACCCCTAACCCCACTCACACTCCGTTCCTTCACAACGCTCACGCTCCTCCCAAACACATCACCCCGCTCCCCACCATGCCTTGCCCTTCCACGCCCTCGCTGTTCAGCACGTTCAGCCTCTTCATCCACAACCCCGATCGCCCAAGCACTGTCGTCGATTTGAGCAATAGTCCAGCGTTGTTCGACAGGAACGCATAGACATGCCCGCAGAACTTCAAGGAGGGCGGTCGGGTTAGGTAGTGCGGTTATCTGCTATAATTGGTCAGCATTATGCAATAAGATTAGATTAGATAAATATGGACAAAAAGAGTTAAACCAATCAAGGCCAGACGAAGAGGATGACAAAAATAGACGTAAAGACAAAGGCCGCACCAGAGATTCATCCCAGATCCCTCTAACGATCTTCATCTGCAGCCTCGGCTCGAAAGCATCCGTGAATGGAAGACGTCCCGTGAACAAGGCATGCAAGACGCAGCCAAGTGCCCAGACGTCCTGCGCCGGATGCGGAACATATCCGTCCCCCGTGCCTGCCTTCGCGCTCGGTCCCGTTCGGTTCCCTCCAGCACCCGTCCGACCTCTCTCCCGGCTCTTGCTTCCCATTCGCCTATTAGCAGCAGCTGACCCAGCTCCAGGGCGCAGAAGTTCAGGGGCGGCGTAAGGTAGACTTCCGGGTGGGAACTTGTGCTTCTGAGCGACAACTCCTCCGGTAACCGAAATAGAATTCGCACGGCCGACAGAAGCACCTGGGGCAGGTCCGAGTCCAAGATAGGTGCGCTCGGCGGTTCGTCGCTCAACCATAGATCTACGCTCGACGCTCCTCCGGTCCACGCTGCGGCGTTCAATGCTCCCACGCTCAACGCTCATCCGATCAACCCTCCTCTCGACACTCGAGCGTTCAACGCTGCGCTCGACACTCGTCGCTTCCGGACCACTCTCGTCCTCCTGCTCAATCTCCACCGCAAGCCCAAAGTCCGCAATCCTCGCTCCTCCATTCTCATCAACGAGTATGTTCTCCAGCTTGATGTCGCAATGCACGATGCGAGCCGTCTCGTGAAGATAGCGTAGTCCGCGGACGACTTGTCGGAACAGAGTAGCAGCGGTTTCGGGAAGAAGTCCCCCACGTTGAGGTTGGGGTTGAGTCATAGACGAAGATCGACCACGGGTAACGGAAGGGGAAGTAAACGAGGAGGCAAAAGATGGTCGGCGTTTAGCCGGAGTGCTATTGTTGCTCGGTGCAATCAATTGTCCATCGCGTTTGAGGAGATCGAGCAGTGAACCAGCGGGGCAGTAGAGTGTGAACAGATACCAAGCTCCAGCAGTTTCCTCAGCAGTGAACAGAGGTAGAATATGTTCGTGGGATAAGGACGACCACAGGGCAGCTTCCTCAGCGATCGGTCTAGAACCATCTTCGTTCTCCACATTCTGATCGGTGTCCGCCAGCGATAACGGTGTGCGCCCACGTGTGGTCGTCGTGGCGGCTCGTCCGATGGTCGCAGCCCGCGCACCCACTCGACCGCGGGGAGCGTCGGCGGGAGGGGTAGGCGGAGCGGCTTTGACGGGCACAATTTTGACAGCTACGACGCCACTCGTCCGGTCGGATGTCGCCGTCCGAATAGTCGAAAACCCCCCATGACCTATGACTGGACCGAGTATGTATCCGCCAACTGAGGCACCCGCTTCTGGCAGCGCCGACATCGACGATGGTGAGGCGGTGTTGGTAGTGGTAGTGGCAGTGTGGTTGGTGGCGATCTGGACTGGGGGTGGAGAGTGGAACATGGCCATCGCGGGCGAGATCACCGAGGGCAAGGGAGACGGCGACCGAACACTCGGTGCAGGGGACGAAAACGCAGAAAGGAACATCGCTGCAGGAGAAGCAGGACCATCGGAGAATGCAGATGTGGGAGGAGCCGGGGAATACGATCGCATGTGGAGCGGCAGATGCGCATAGCCAAGTCCCAAGTCTAGCATCGAGGGTTTTGGAGTTTCCATATCGTGAGGCTCAGCGATGGGAATGGGGGATGGTAGTGGAGAGGGGGAAGGAGAGGCTCGTCGAGCAGTTCGGGCTCGGCCCCGAGCCTGAGGCTCCCACCAGTTGGCGGCGGGAGCCTCCGGGGCAACTGCGACCTCGTCTGGACTGCTGTCGTCCCCTCGTGACCCAGTGCTGATCATAGCCGGACGACTTTTGTGTGTATACGATCCGCGAGTTTTAAGTCCGCGTGGCCGCGAATTGGGGGTTGGTGTCTTTGTCGTCCGAGTCGTGTTAGCTACTCGTTTTATATCATTCGGTGGCTCGCTTACCTGCATGCCTGCATCTTGGGAGCTCGCGGCAAACATATAATTTTGTAATGGAAGGTTTGTAAAGAAAGAACAGAAGGGGATTGTAGTTTGCTGCGGTGATTGTGCTGGTCGTGGTTAAGGTTGAGTCCAACATGGTCACGAGGGTGTCTACATCCGTCTCAGCTCCGAAATCCCGACGAAAGAACTTCTAATCACATGATCAGATCAGCTTCTCGCCAAGTCATACAAGCCCAAAGAGAACCCGCCTATCTCGATCAATGCTAAATTCATTAGAAGAATATTAAAAGTCAGAGTCTGCATCGTGCATTGAATCACTGGGAAAACGGAAGAGTCACTTATATAATATGCCGCTTACATTCCAACAGCTTACACTTCAATCGCTCACACCTCGGATATTTGGGATATGCTAACACGTGGCATAGGTAGGCGCTCGGGGGTTTCAGCACCTCACCGTGCTCCTTCTTTGCACCCACCACCGCTCGACCTTCTTGAGACAAAATGTTATCTTCTCGCCGCCGTCGTCGTTTCCAGTCCCTGGATATCGCAGAGAACATCTCCCCCGAGGCTGCATCGCCGGAGACATATTCGCCAGATCAGGCGAGCCCCGCTGAGATCCCACTACCCCCCTCGAGGTCTGAATCTCCAGCACCTAGCGTAAAAACTGCGCCAGTAGATATAAATTCGCCAGCGGAACCCGGTACTGACCATGACCGAGAGCGATCCACTCAGAACAGTCCTGAGAAAGTTGGGAATCACAAGCGAGCCGTAAGTCTCGAAATTACCCCCTAGATATTCTGCTTATCCGTGCTCTTGGCAGGCGACTTTGCCAACCGAAAAAAAGCTGAACGAATCGATAGATCCTTTTGCCGTGGGCCGACAGAAACTGGCTGAGTTCTGGCCAGTCTACGTAAAGGAGGCAGATGCCCACGACAAAGAGTTATCCGAAGGATGGAATAAGTTCAGTAAATTTATCCTTCAACCGCAACATCAAGCTTACGGTCTAAATCGCCTGGTTCTAGTATGCTAGAAGTAATTTTGAGTGAGTTGGGTTATCGTCAATTGATAAACACTACGCTAATGTTATGCACCCAGTTTTCGTATGTTAACCAAGGCGCACCTTGTTCACTAGCTAACAAGTAGTCTTATCTAGGCCGCATTGTTCTCGGCCATCTCCACCGCGTCAGTCACCTCTGTCGTAATCGTGTATTCGTCAAATAAACATCGGGTTTCTTGCTTTCAGATTTGTGCTTGAGAGCTCGAAGGACCTCAAGCCCGATCCGGCTGAATCCGCCGCCGCCACCTTGCTCCTCATTTCGCAGACTCTACTCGCAATGTCCAATCAGTCTTCGACTCCTCTTATCGGAACTGCTCCGTCCCCGACTGATTTTACCCCTACGAGCTCAGCTGTCGCGGTCAACATATTGTGGTTCACCTCGCTGATACTAAGCGTTTCTGTCACACTAGTGGCAATGCTAGCAAAAGAATGGTCACACTTGTTCATGGTCGGCAGGACCGGAATGCCAATGGAACAGGCGCGGAAGCGCCAAAAGAGTTTTGAAGGGATTAAAATCTGGAAGATGAGCAGGGTTATCACCGCTCTCCCGACGCTTATGCACCTCGTACTGTGTGAGTTAGATTTACCCACCGTATTGCAATTTCAAAGGCTGAGTAGGAGACCTTAGTTCTTTTCGCAGCGGGGCTCTGCGTCTATCTTTGGAACATCCACGTCGGCGTTGCAGTGCCAGTCGTGATCTTAACATCACTCACCGCACTGATCTACGTCATAACTCTGGTCCTGCCGCTGATCTACGACTACTGCCCGTACGCAACCGCACTTTCTAAGCTCATCAAACCATACCCTGGTACCTGGTCGAGGAAACGCGAACGCGAGCCTAAATTTAATGCGTCGAGTGAAAAAGTGCCAATGGATGAGACTACTAGCCAGGCTCTCGTCTGGACGATCTCGAACAGCGAGGTGCCAAAATCAGTGGATCTTGCGCTTCAGGCAATCGCTGGGACTAGTTTTGAGGTGCCAAATGAAGCCTTATTGGAGTGTGGGGCCTCCGCAGCTATTTATTCACGTCTGGTGCTCCACCTTGGAGATCCTGACGGTGTTACATTGGAGCAGATAAACGAGCTTGAAACCTCCGAGTCTCCTACTTTTGCTTCAAGCTTAGCGTATGCACGAGCCCTAATCTTAACAACGACGCAAATTCAAGAGCCTGCTGCCACGCATTCTGCCGCAAACATACATTCCGAAGACCCCGCTAGGTTTCTCTACTATTGCGAGGGCTTATATCTCAGGTTTGGTATTTAACAGCTCATTTCCGATCTCCAACTCTAACTCTATCTGCTGCCGTCATTATTTAGCCTTTGTGCTCATGAGTCTCCAAATTTCAAAGCTGTTGGATACGCTGCTCGTGCTTTCTCCCTCCGGTATGGAAAGAATCGTTATAAAGACGAATCCAACCACTTGCTAGCTGTATCCGAGCTCGCAATTGCCGCTATGCAACAACTGGACAACAAATCTCTTTTTAGCGTGGCTGGCTCCACAATCTGTGCCGCTTTAAAATCTGAGGCTGCTCGTTAGGACAATTCTTCCCAGCTCTCCTCTCAGCGGCCGCAGCTACTTCGAAACCTGCTCACTATGGTCGATGTACTGAACAATCATGGACTGTTGCATAATGATTATGCGAGAGCAGTGGCTATGGTCGGACTTGCTATAGGGAAGCACACTGATACGACCACAAGAGACCTAGCGAAGCTGTTCTTTGTCGATGATCCTCAGCTTGCGAACCTTGAAGGAAATACTGAATTGTGTGTAACGACTGGGCTATGCGGACTGCTGCGTAACCTAGCGTCGGGAGGACTGCTTGAGTCTATCCTGGAGTCTGAGCTCTTGCCTATCTTTGACTTGCTGGGGAGGTGTTTCATTCAAGAAGAGGAAATATCTAAGCTTCATTCAGATAGGACTGGCAACGTTGACGTCACATGTTATGTGATTGAAACCCTTTTTGATTGCCATCAGTCTCTGACCAAGAGGGGCTTTGAAAGCACATCCTTAGACTGGGTGCTTGGCTATATGCTTGCGCATGAGCATAAAGCATGGATCACCCCCGAGGTTATTTCTCTGCTTGAGCACCCAGCTAGCAATAGCGTCCGATACCATTGTGCACGTGTTGTTGTCCAGGACGAGCCGACCGTAACTAGTATAGGTACTATGCCCCTCTCAAACGCGATCTTTGCGGCCACGTGGTCACACATCCGGTATTGGGACAATGTTTCCAGTAAAGATGCCCTACGCCTGACTCGGCGTCTCGAAACTATATCCGAAAGCAACGGCGAGGACATCCAGACTATTACGCAGGCGCTACTAAAACGACTACTGGATGACGGCATGTTTGCCGGCTTGCTTACCCTCATGGATAATGCCCGATTGACGGGTCCCTTGAAACGCTGGAGAAAGATAAAGGTTGGACATGTTGTGCAGTTCTGGGGAGAACACATTATATAGTGGGGTCAGGGGGCAGCGCGGAAGAGTCAGGATAGTGGTGTCGCAGAGAAGCTGCGGGAATTTTTTACAAGCGATGAAGGGTTGAAGGGCCGGGGGGGGGGGGGCGATATTGTAGTAGGTGTTGCGGGATTAAGGAACTTTCTGTGGCGAGAAATTAGTGAGTAAAGTTACCTCAAACCGTGGGTAAAAACTTCCTAGAACCTTCATGAAGATCAATATGAAGCCGATGCAGTCACATTGGACAGCCGTATTCCTCGCTGGGCGCGTTTGCCTTGGTTGAATTGGCAGACAAACGATGGAACTGCTTCTACTCCGAGAACTACAGTCTGAGTTTAATCTCTGTATGTTGAGGTATTGAGCTATGAGACACGATTATGCAAGGCCCTCTGTTACCAGCTTGTTTTAATATATTGAGTGCATGTATTTGCGTCTCATTTCTGTTCTTTCTTTCTCTCTATCTGAGCGTTCCACTGAGCTGTTAGCATTGATTGCTGCGTGAATGTACGACTCTGGTTTCTGATTGTAAGATAATCCGAGATTCGCGATTATATCGCTTTAGCCGCGTAATAATACGGAGCACTTGGCCGGTTCTGCCAGTCGACTTGGAATCGTCATAATCGAGTGGATATACTTATTCGATGTGTAATGATATCATATCTCTGCACCTGTAGTTGAAACATGTATTCATAGTTCCACGCTATGGATTTGCAAGAGAGCGGTGAATAGAACACAACACAATAATTTCATA
This sequence comes from Ceratobasidium sp. C01, assembly GCA_025200755.1. Lineage (NCBI taxonomy): Eukaryota > Fungi > Basidiomycota > Agaricomycetes > Cantharellales > Ceratobasidiaceae > Ceratobasidium > Ceratobasidium sp. C01. The sequence continues at coordinate 16,291 of JANWGL010001343.1, forward strand.
GAGTTAAATTCATTGTGTACCAGTACATATATGCTAGACACACGCACGCCCCGTTCTACGATTCCGCGCCTCAAGATGCTTCTGTTCGGCGTCGAACCGCAACAAGAAGTCAAAGAGCTGATCTGAACTTGCCAGACGACCTTCTTTTCTATCGACATCCTACTCGGTCTATCGGCAACACAGTACTTCCGAGCGAGTCCTAGATGGGGCTACGATGCTAGTCAATAACGGAGGAGCGGAGCTCTTAGGCCATCAATCAGAGTCTACTTACCTAAAGGTATATTTGAATCGTACCGCACGCGCAGGACTCGAACATTGCATCTAAATTCCTTCACGTTTCACTTAAGCACTTGCTTCTAGCTTAATGCGTGATCGTCGTCAGTAGAATTCTAGGTTAGCGTAATGATCCCCAACTCTGGGTAAGCTAATGACGGAGGTGGATTTGGCGCACCTCAACACGGTCGTTGGAGCGAACATAGGTATGCCCCACAGCCGGCGTTCGCCAGTGGATTCACGCTCGACTCTCCTGGGTCCCCAAACTGGATGCTCCTCCGTTCCACGCAGGCTCAATCTCCTCTACGCACCTCCCGGTTTTGTATCGAAATAATTGCAGGATATCCGACAGAACTATTGTAGCCTGCGGAAAACTAGTCAAGAAAAATGATAACAATTGAGTAGAGAATTCCGCCGCACTGAGACATACAGTGGTCGATCTAGAGTAATTCATTTCTTGATATTGCTCGATCGACTACTTGCTATCATACAGTCCGTCATCGAGCTGTAGCCACCGCGCCATGTTCCAAAACAAAATTTTGTAAGCTGGTCCAATCTGGCGTGGCGTATGTGGAAGGGTAAGAAGATATTTAGGTTGGCGGATGCGCCCCCAGAGATGACACGCTATCGCCGAGCTCAGAACTTGCGGTCTGCGTCGCTGAGACTCTCGTGATCGGCGAGAGAATCGGGCAAATCCGATGCTCGTTGGGACTGCGACGCTTCCTATGGGGCATAGTGTTAATCACCGGTAGTCGAATTTCTAGATTTTCGATCCCCGGGTCCCCATCTTCGCGTACTCGTGCTAGTCTCCCCAAGGCAGACTCTTACTTGTCTCCTCACGTAGGTACTCGTAGCGGTACTCGTACCGATCGTTGAGTATGTCATAGGTACCTTAATTTCTCAATTTGATCATCTTTATCTCGTTACAAAACGAGACACCCGAGGTGGTTTTCAGGTTTTTTGAGACCGGGTTGAACTGGCGTCGGTGTTAGGGGCTCCTCGGCTCGCCCAGCTGGGGTACCTATGAACTGCGAATGGTGCAGACTCGCAAATCTGCTTAGGATCAGGCAAACAGGTTTAGGAAATTTTCGACGCCATCAACCCACCCCTCGCTCGAGGCTCGTGTTGGAAAACAAAAGCTTACGTGCTATATGATAGAGCTAGCCTGTGGTCTGGTTACGAGTAGCTGCAGATAAAATAAAGCCCGCCAGTATTGACCACCCCCATTTTGAAAATAAATACCGGAAAAACATAAGGGACACCCATACACCCACAACATAGGTCCATCATGGGCTCAAAATAACTTAGATTCATGCCACGCGATAACCCCAAGTCAAGAGCGCACTGAGATCAGACATAATTCAAACCGTTTCCATCGATGCAATCCCCCCATCCAAATCTCTTGACCGCACCCGAGAGTAGATATGTGCCCACCGACTGGTACGGCCGTTTAGCAGCACTTGAGTATCCTCAGTTCGGTCTAGACGAAAGTACGAGATCAGCTACTGGCGGTGACTGGTGGACTGAACCTCACTTACTAATCTCGTTCCCAAGGAGAGTCTTAAGATTCCTAACGCCCTCTGCGGCTTCTTCAAGAACGCCATCCATGTCCTGCTCGGTGGTGAAAAACGCTCGCATCCTCTCCGCCAGACCATCTGTATCTTTCTCCGACTGCATCGTTCGACCCAACTGTATGATGTGCTCTCCCCAGAATTGCACCGTATAACCAGTTTGCATTCCCCGCCAGTTGCTCGAAGGACCCGTGGCCGACGCTTGGAGCGCGCGGATAAGTAAAGAAGCGAGGAGATCGTCTTGAAGCAGGCGTCGTAGTAGCCCATGTATCGTTTGGTGAACGCCTTGCCCGACCGGAGAGATAGAATTAAAGTGTTGAACGAGGCGGAGGTGATCTCTGAAGTAAAAGTGAAGCTCGTGATTCGTTCTATTGGGTATTTCCAGTCGAGCGACCTCGTAGGCTGCGCTAGATAGTAATTCAAGAGTGGTTCCAACGACTTGAGGCTCGCTTTGCGCAACAAAATCGACGCAGAAAGATCGTAGCATGTCGCTCGCCGGTTCAGAGAGTAGCATTGTCGCAATAGGAGTGACCCAGGGTTCAGCTGCATCTCTCAGTCCAAAACCAACAATCTTATCGACCTCGGGGACCTGGATCTCATGCCCGACTAGATACTGACGGCAAGCAAGTACGGTGTCTTGAATGCATTTGCCGATAGTGATACTGTTTTCTGCTTCCAAAGGAAGCCTGTCGGAAGCCCGAATATAATCTGGCTGTGCCCATAACAGCTTGAATAGAGACTCTAGTTCAGATCGTTCGACCTGTTCAAGAGAATGCGATAGCTCAAGACCACCTAAGATACCAGTTACCGCCAACGCTAAAAGCAAGTCGGTCGGTTTAGACATGGTTACACGTTGAGTTGGAGCGTCGCTTCGCAGGAATTGTTTAGCTACACTAGCAAGTGAACTAGGACCGCCACGATTTAAAGCTAAGGCAACGACCAGCAGCACTTTAGAAATCTCGGAAGAGGGAGTCGCTTGGCGTGCCAATCGAAGGATGATGAGCATGTTCCTCAGTACTTGCGACCATTGGCCTGCAAGCTCCTCTGCATAATGGTGCCATCGCTCCGCCTCAAGGTAGAGCGCACATAGGAGGTTGGAAAGGTGTTGACCAGTAGGGAGAGAGCCCTGCTGTTCTGAGAATTGAACAATATGCTGCGATAGTTCCAGAAGATGACTGAACCTAGCACCAGTGTACTCGTTAGATATAGCGTAAAGAGCATACCCAAGAGCAGAGAGATGCGGAGACTGTTGAGAACGCAAGCTAATTAGAAACAATTGGAAACTAGGTTAGACTTCGCTGGAGGCTCTAAGCTAATAGAATGACATACCAATCATTCAAGTTGCCAAGTCCAGATATAAGAAAATCGTAGTCGGACCTATTCGCATGGGCTGTTCTAGGATCTTCCTGATGGTATGGGTGGATGAGGACCAATGCTTGCGCATACACCATTACCGACCCGAAGCGGAGCGGGTTGGATGTTTCAAGCCCCTTGATATCTTCGGTAGTTACTTTGCGACTGTGGAATGAAAGACCCAGGCAAGCTTTAAGATGGCGGTAGATAGATCTCGGCGCGTTGCTTTCGTGTAGAATCCTATTCGGTAGCTCAAAGCTGGTTCCAGCAATCGCCTGAAGTGAGATATCCACGGATGCTGGGATCTCGCTGTTCGTTATCAGCCATCCGAGGGCCCGGCTGGTGGTCATATCCATTGGTATGCTACCATCCGAAGTATTTGCACCCTCGTACTCGTTACTAATCCTAGACCACGTGCCTAGATACGGCTTGATTAGCTTCGAGAGTGCGGTAGCGTATGGGCAAAAGTCGTATATCAGGGGCAAGATCAGCGAGGCAAGGTAGAAGAGCATGGTGATAGCCGTGAGGAGTATAACTGGTACCGCCACGCCAATATGAATGTCCCACAAATAGACACACAGCCCTGCGGAGAACAGGACTAGTGTGCGCAAAGAACATCAGTATACACTCGCTCGCGTGTTACGCATACTCACATAGTGCTAGATGCATCAGCGTCGGCAACGCTGTGATCACTCCCGTCATCTTCCATGCCTCTACACCATCGAGTCGTTTCTGACGTCGGCGCGCTTGCTCTTGAGATACGCCATTTCGGCCAATCATAAACACGTGCGACCATTCCTTGGCTAGCATGGCGACGAGTGTGACAGAGACGCTGAGAATCAAGGACGAGAACCAGAGCACGTTCACCGCGACTGCAGACGGCGACGGGGAAAAGGTTGGAGATTCTGTCGTTGTTAAGTCAGGGGACGCTGCGGATTGGTTCGAGATGGCGAGCAGGGTCTGAGAAATGATTAGGAGAGTGGCGGCAGCAGCTTCAGATGGGTCCGGCTTGAGATCCTTGGAGCTCTCGAGTACGAATCTGAAACCGAGATACATGAGCTGATACGTTAGGTGTTTCACGATATCACGAAGACCAACGCGGTGGAAATTGCGGAGAACAGTGCGGCCTGAAAATCCTGTTAGTCATCAATCATATCTACAAAGCTAAACTGGCATACAAAGACTATGCCCCCATGTCAGTTCAAGCTTCCTCAGATCATTGGTATAGGGCTTACTCAATATCACATCCAGCATCCTTTGATGAAGTCCGAGGCATCAGTACAAGGATATCATAAGAAAACTGAATATAATACGCAACTTGTTCCAGCCCTCCGACATCTCCTTATCATATGTGTCCGCTTCTCTCACGTAGGTCGGCCAAAACTCTGCAAGCTTTTCCTTGCCTAGATTCGACGGGTCAGGCGCCTCTACTGGCTCGATCCCCGTTATCGCTATTCTGTCATCCTACAAGCCAGTGCACAAAGATTAGCCGTTGACGGTGATGGAGAGACCAAGGCGAATGATATGTCTTTATCTTATCGCAGACTACCTTTTCATGAAGTGGCTGGGCGTGATCTTGGCTGTCAACTGCCTGGGCCTGAGTCTGCGTGAGGAACTCAACACTTGGTGTGTGAAGCGCTGCAACTGGAGGGGAAACGGGGGTCGATGTCATGAAGGCTCGGGGTGGTCGCCGTGAGGAAGTCTTCGGGCTTGGTTGAACCCCATTAGCAACAGCACTGCCTCAATCAGTGGACTGCTGATCCGATCACAACAGGTTGTGATCAATCTATGTATTCACGCAGAGTAGATAACCGGTCCGGCGAATAAACCTAACGTTAAATTGCGTCAATCATTGCACTGATTGACTGACCGATTAGTGGACTTCAAAATCCTATTAATGGAACAAGGGTTCCACCTCGTTGAGTAGTCAATAAAATTGTAGTCCTGTATCTAAAGTCCGAGCGCGTCCCGCATCTCATACCAAGCAGTCCCAAGAGGATAACGGATGGGATACATAACGCTAATTTCAATGAAGTACAACATTTCGTGTACATATATGTTAGCCCCTCGTTGCTACAATATAGCTCCTCGCGCCTGGGAACAATTTATGGAATAGTGGTGAAAGAAATTTGGCGTAAGATCTCGAAGGGTCGGACGTTCCGCAATTTCACCTCGATCACGCTCGTCCAATAAGCAGCGGTTCGGTTCGGTAGACGACCTGGATGGAGACATGATACTGAGTGTACAGCGAAGCAATAGAGCCGCGACCGTGGAAGATGCAGAGTCGTCGGGGAGCCCAGGTCAGATGGGTCTGGGGCGTTCAACCGCACACGTATACAGACAGACAAATCCAGGGCCGATCCATATTGGCAGTCGGAGGTTTGGTCCAGAGTAATGTGGCGAGAGAAATTAGAAGGGAGAATGGCGGGGGGAGCGAAGAAATTGCTTGAACGATGCTTGTTTGGTCTATAGGCTGACGCTGAGAGACAAGACAGCAATGACTTCTTTGGGAGAGTGGCATTTCCCTATGGGTGCTGTGCTAAACTTCTCAGTTCTCGCGTTTTGTGGGCTTGATCTGCGAGTCCACAAGTTCACACTCTGGTGCGCCGGGATCGAAGGTGGCACCGTGTCATGTCAGCGAGACTGGACTTATATCGTGCCGGTCGACAATAGTTGAGCGTTACTCTATGGCTGACTCACATGTTCGCTCGAATCGCATATAATATCCGCCAACGATATGTTTATTTGCCTCCTGGAGCTCGCTGTGGGTTCTGGGCTGGTCGCGGCTGTGGTCAAGTAGAAACTCAAGGGGGGATTCGAGCTTTCAGTTTGGAGAATCGCAGTAAAATGATGGGAAAACGTTGAAGGACAAAGGTATTTACTGGGTGAACATTTTGCCGCTGGCTTTCATCAACCTTTTTCCGCCTCGAAAACCCCAAAGCCCCCCCTAGAAAAAGTGTACTTGACATCCAAAGAAACTAAAGCGCAGCGTGTGTGCTATGTCGAGAGACTGAATGTATGCGCACTAAGAGCGCAGTGAATGCGAAGGAGAAGACTCGGAAAGGAGAAACAAATGGGCATGGTACCATCTTTTCAAAGATAATTGTATTTAGGGTGCATACATAGTAGATACAATTTGGTATAAACATCCGCCCCCAAAGATGTTTTCGCCTGGTTGGGAAATTCACGGTATGGTCCTATCAAGTCGGGTGACTTACAATTCGAGGTGACCTACCAACTACTGACCACGAGCTACATACCTCGATTTTGGATCTTGCTTCGTCTGTTCAACACGCCCCCTAAATTGCTCCAGTCCTAATCGGCACGTTTCATATCATTTCTATATCTATCCAAACTCTTGCTCGATGCTCTTGCGTTCCCACCATATCGACCGCCCCTCGTTCCACCTTTGGTGCCCTGTCGGGATGTGATACGGATTGTTGTTTGTGGAAAACCAGCTGAAACCCAATCTCCATCGCAAAGAGCAGTTTAGCACATATGGGTAGTCTGGTGGACAAGGTTCAACGATAAGTACCAGAAAGACAAAGAGACAGTGATGGGAATAAAGATAGACGGTTGGCTAACGTACTAGTATGAATTGCCACCAGCGGTTGCCCATCAGAATTGGGCAGGAAACTATGTGCGATAAGGAGGAACTTCTAAATAGAAATAAGGTCTAAAAGACACTGCAGAGGTGAAACCCAACAAGATAAATAGGAAACCGTACGTGAGCTCGCCCGGTATCCGGTCTGGGGTTACCCGTATCTCGACATCATCTCAATGTCGACCAGTTATAAAGGGGTTTGTCGACATGTTTTGATCTTGATAGTGCGCTAAAATGTTTGACTTGATACTCCGGAGAGCCCGTAAGAGTAGGATTTGTTTTGGTTTGGACTTACGCGTGTTTTGTCGTAATATACCAGTAATCTACCCCAATCTCCCGGGCCGAATAATCAAGAGACCCTCGTGCTTGACGATAGGATCAAGAGAAAGTAATTATTCCACGTTCGGAAAGATTGAGAATGAAGGTAAAGAGACGGTGGTGGAACCGTTGATGGCGCAAGGAGTTGGAAGTGGCCGCAACACTGCCATTGCAGGCGAAATTGGTGCAGCAGAGTGGGGAGAGTCGAATACTAGAAACCAAGAATGAAACCAGGAAAGAAACGAAATCGAGGTTGTGGCATCGATGACTTTCGGTGTCTTCTCTAGCAGCTTCGCCGCGTTAGCAGCTTCGCCATCTCCGAATCCAGGTCGGAGTGCTTGTCCTTGCTCCTTAGCCACACACCCACCACGAGAGTACGCTCTCCGCCAGTGCAAAGGAATGTGGCAGCTCCCACGCCAGAGGAAGTGGACGCGTTATACACGTAGTTTGGTGCGTGTGGCTAGTCTGAGTGCGCGTCCGTGATCGCGTAGAGCATTGGGGGGAAAAAGTGGATCGTTATTACCTAATGCAAATCATAGAGTACACACGAAAAACGTGATGTAATAGAATACTCTGGAAAGTCCCTAGGGCCCGACGTGCGCCCGCCTTCGTCGACGTAGAAAGATAGCTATTGAGCGGCGCCTATCCCGACGAGACGGAGGAAACGCTGGAGCTATGTGGCCAGTCCATTTCATCTGGCTCGCGTTGCGGAACCTCACGCTAGAATATCAGATGTGAGGATGGCCCCACAGAGTGGAGGAAATCAAACATACCCGAATCAGACACAAAGAGGCGTCCGTGCTCAGTGAGATGTGCATCCCCCCAGCCCTAGTATAGGACCCCTGCCATTCGCCACTATTGTTGTGTGCAATCATAAAATTCCTGTCCGAGGCTACGATAGCCTGTTAGCAGCAGTGCGAGGGAAACAAAAAAACGACTCACTCTTTATAAGACACAAATCGCAGTGGGAAAAATCGTTCGCAGCGAGAAAGGGGACGACCGCGTTTGACAGGTCGACCAAATCAACCGTGGAAGGCTCGCCGACCGCCGCGGGACTAGGGACCAGGGGGAGGGGGATTTTAAACTTAAACGGAACCCCAGCGACGGGCTCCAATGTTACCCAGGTGCATTTTCCGTATGGGAAGGCTAGTAGGCTGGTGGTTTCTGGCGAGGGATGGTTTGACGGTTGGGACAACGCCGGTGTGCAAACGGTATCGCGCTGGCTTTCCTTGGAGTGCCATAATTTGTTGCGGAGCGCTGACAACGTAGACATCGAGGAAGGGAGAGTAACATCAAATCACATGATCACGTCAGCTTCTCGCCGAGCCACACAAGCGTAAATAGAACCCGCCGAGCTCGATCAACGCAATAAGGAGTCAAAAGCTCAATCGCGTATTCAACCAGCGAGAAAGCGCAGGAGCATGCTGAATAAATAACCAGCCAAGTTATGAAGGGTTTTTCTACTCGCACTTCGACTGCCTGAACTCTAATTGCTTGCTATTTGCTTGGAAGCGAACACACGACACAGATAAGCGCCTCGATTACGCACTAATATCATCGTGCTCCTCTTCTCACCCACCACCATCTTACCTCCTTCGAGATACGTCTTATGCTGAACTTTCGCCGTCGCCGTCTTCGACAGTCCTCGAGGATTGTAGACAACACCTCTCAGGAGGTCGCGTTACTGGAGATAGATTCGCAAAATCACCCAAACCTTGCCGCGGCTCCACTGCCTTCCCTACGCCCTCAGTATCCGAATCCCCATACGGCAACCATCAGTGAAGCGATGCCAGGAGATAGCGATTCTGAAGAGGCACCGGCGTCTGTCCATACCCCGAGGCCATCAACTCGAGACGTTGGGGAGGAAGCTGACAATCGCGAACACGATGTGAGCTCGTATTCTCTAGCCTAACAACTCCTCCTAGATATTCATATTTATTTCCGTGCTTGATAGTTGCCCGAAGCCACCCCAACGAAGAAATATTCGCAAGATCAGGCGAACCCGAATGAGATTCCCCTTCCTCCCTCGCGCTCCCAGTCTCCAGCCACTGATGCGGCGAGCGTCGATCAAACCATGCCAAGTAACGAGGCTCATGAAGAGGCACCAGGATCTGTCCGTACCTCAAGGCAATCAGCTCGAGACGTCGGGGAGGAAACTAGCAGGAAAAAGGACGCTGTGAGTTCCATTTTCGAGTCTGATAGTTTCTCCATTAAATTCGAATGTGTGTGCTCGATAGTTGCCCGACGCCGCCGAAGCTGAGAAGGACTTGAACGAATCGGTGGACCCATTCACAATTGGTCGGAAGAAGCTCGAGGAGTTCTGGCCGGTGTATGTGAAGGAGGCAGATGCCTACGATAAGGAGCTATCGGAAGGATGGAACAAGTTCAGTGCCCTATTCCTCCCCATCGCTGATGTCCATGCTTAGATTTTGCGTCGCCCGATTCAAAGTATGCTGGAAGTGATACTGAGTGAGTGATACTCCGCTTATTTAAACACATTGCGCTAACACCTTAGGCATAGTTTTCGTACGTGGACAAAGCGATCGTTGAGCAAGTTCGCTAAATTTCTTCCTGCTCAGGCCGCGCTGTTCTCGGCTATTTCTACCGCGTTCGCCCCTTTTGTTCGCTTCGCCTACTCTACTGCCTAATTTAAGTTTATCCTTCAAAGGTTCGTACTCGAAAGCTCGAAGGATCTCAAGCCCGATCCAGCGGAGTCCGCCGCTGCTACTCTCCTCCTGATCTCTCACACCCTGCTCGCTATGTCCAACCAGTCCTCACCCGTCGCAGCGCCGGTTCCACCGATGCCTCCACCTTTCGTCCTCACTGGCTCGGCCATCGCGGTGAACGTGTTGTGGTTCACCTCTCTCATCCTTAGCGTCTCCGTGACACTCGTGGCCATGCTAGCGAAGGAATGGACTCACCTGTTCATGGCCGGTCGAACCGGAATGCCTATGGAACAGGCACGTAAACGTCAGAGGAGGTTCGAAGGGATGAAAACCTGGAAGATGGCCGGGGTTATTACGGCACTCCCAACTCTTATGCACATTGCACTGTGTGAGTCTTATTCGCCCCTTTCATCACATTCATGAGGATTAGCTAAGCACGATACGCCAGTCTTGTTTGCGGCGGGGTTGTGCGTCTATCTTTGGAACATTCACATCGGCGTTGCAATACCAGTTGTAGTTCTAACATCACTCACTGCCCTGATCTACGTCGCCTCTCTGGTCTTGCCGCTTATCTATGACTACTGTCCGTACGCAACTACGCTGTCCAAACTTATAAAGCCGTACCCTGGTACCTGGTCGAGGAAACGCGAACGTCAGCCTGAGGCTGGTTCATTGAAGGACGAAGTGCCGATGGATGCAACCACTTCCCGGACTCTCGCTTGGCTGATATCGAACAGCGAGGTGCCTAAATCCGTAGATCTCGCACTTCAGGCGATTGCCGGCACTAGTTTTGAGATGCCAAACGAGGCTTTATTGGACTGTGATGTCTCTGAGATCATACCTTTGCGCTTGGACCTCTGCTTTGTAGATCGTGATCATGTCACCTTGGATCAACTAAATAAGCTTAGAGTGTCTGACCGTGACACATTTGTTTCAGGCTTAGCATACGCTCAAGCATTTACCGTTATATTGATGGAACGTCGAGAGCATGCTGCGGTAAATCCTACCACAGATAGTCATCTGAGGAATACTGTTCAATCTCTCTATTATTGTGAGGGCTTATACGTTAGGTACGTCCTCTAGCTACCTGCTTGCGGTGGTAATGACTAAGGTTATTTTCTGACACCTGTATTCAGTTTATGCAATCACAAGTCTCTTAATGCTAAGGCTGCCGGGTACGCCGCTCGAGCCTTATTCCGTCAGCATGGAGGGGGCTACGCCTACAGGGACAAGTCAAACCGTTTATTAGACACATCTGAGCTTGTTATTATAACTTTGAAACAGTCGGAGACATCTCTCTCCAGCTTGGTTACCTCCACGCTCTGCACCACACTATGCTCTGAAGCTGCCCACTGGGACAATTCTCCAGAGCTCTCTACTCAGCGGCAAAAGATCCTCCAAAACCTGCTCACTATAACGGAGCTTTTGGATGAAATGGAAACTCCGCCCGATGAGTATCTGAGAGCGGTGTCGACGGTTGGATTCGCTCTGAACAAGCATGCTGATACGCCGACTGGAAAGATAGCTGAGCTATTCTTCGCTCGTGATCCTCAAGTGCTAATCTTGCGTGACAATGTCAATGTATGCGTAACATGGGGGTTGTGTGGGTTGCTGCTTGCTTTCAATTCAGGCGAACAAATTCAATCTGTCCCAAAGTCTGCCTTCTTCGCCCTACTGTGGAAACATGGCTTGGATGGTCTAGAGCTAGATGAGCTCCCGTCAGGCGCTGTGACCAACCTCGATATTACAGGGTGCATTACCCAGATTCTCTTTGATTGTCATCAACGTATGGCCAAGAAGGATATCCAGGATAGGTATCTAGATATAGCACTTGGTTATATCCTAGAACGCTCGCATGAACCCAAGGACACCCCCATTGTTACTGCGTTGCTTGAACAGTCTGTCGGATATAATTTACAAATTCCATGCGTGAGGTTTGTTGCACGAAACGAACCAGGACAGACTGGGATAGATACTCGGTTACTTTCCAACACATTCCATATAACCACCCAATTATATCGCGACCATCCGGGCGCGGTTTCCGGAGACGATATCCTCAGCCTGACTCGGCACATTGAATCTGGCTCGATAGACAATAACCAAGACCTCTACGCTGTTACACACACACTACTACGGCGACTACTGGATGAAGGCCAATTCGATGGTCTGCTAATCCTGATGGATGACGCACGATCGACAGGCCCCTTGAAACGCTGGCGGGGGATGAAGGTTGGATATGTTGTGCAGTTCTGGGGAGATCACATCATATGGTGGGGTAGGGGCATGGTGCAGGACGAAGAGAGTAGTGAGACTACTGGGAAATTGCGCATGTTTTTTGTTAGCATGGACGAGGTGAAGGACGGGTGGGGACATGCTTCAGAGGGTGCTACCAACCTGAGGAATCTGCTTTGGCAAGAAATTAGTGAGTAAAGCTCTTCCGATAACCAACCGATGGGAACTTACTTTTGTATCCGTGGAGATCGACCTGACGAACCGCCAGTTGGCTTGAGCAGCCGCATTGCCCAATGGGGACGGTTACCCTGGCGGGGTCCACAGACTGATACCAGATCTGCCCCTCCTCCAAGCGAGTCGGTCTGAATTTACTTGGTGTGGCGCGCACTATCGAACAATTTTATGTGCGAGCGGGCGAAGTCTTGTTTGTTTGGGCTTGCGATGATACTGTGTGCGGATGACTTTACGTTCTAGCTGCTTGTTTTTCTCTATACATGTGTTTGGCTAAACTGTTCGCATTCATGTGGATTCCAATGTTGCTACACAAGAGGATACATTCGGTGAAAATACGTCGTGTATCACAGACACTCTCCTACGATGAGTCGGCTGAAGGATTGCTGGGACCGAGCCACCGTTTCCGTCTTGTTTAGTATGCGGTAGGGCGATACTTTGATGCACGCTGTCCAAGTACATTCGTAGCTTTAGACGGATCATTCGGAAGATGGTCAGCGAGGATACGACGTGGTGATTGTGAGGAAGTACGATACCTCCGAGAACGTACACTGGTACTCGATTGCTACAATCAATACGTCCGCGCCTGAGGGTGCTTCTTGTTTGCGTTGGACCACGGTATTGAAATATGATATAATTTTTGAACTAGTCGGGTGTTATTCTCGGTTAGGTCGCATCTGCTTCGGTAGAGCGATCCGGAAGATGTCTCAACGAGGGTACGATGTAGGGTCAATAACGAAAGGGTCACCTTGGAGGTCACTAAATAAAGGCTACTTACGATTATTCTAACATCACGCCACGCTCGTTCGACCGAAACCTCAATCAACCAAAATTCGAGTCGGGGTCTCAAATTTCGTACGCATTCACCCAGCTTTTGCTTCCAACCCAGTCCGCGCTAACCAGCAAGAAAATATCCAAGTCAGAGTGCATGATTCCAACCACGGGTGGAACAATGGTGAGGACGGGCTCCACGCCATCCGGTGTCATTAGAAGTGAATCCAGGGAATCCAGGAACGCCCTCTGAACAGACCAGAGCAGGCGGATTTGCGAACAAAAACCCTAGGGCTTCGGGCTAGATGTCCCTGTGCTGCAAACCGGCTTGATCACCCACGTTCTCCACCCTCGGTTTCATATCGAAGAGTAATCTGGATCGTCAAGACTGGATCGCACAGTCTGCGGGGAAATCGAGGTGAAAAAGGACGGTGGCCAGCGCGATCAGTGGTTTGTCGTACCAAGGTCTTGTGATAAACAAGAGTCGATCAGAGAAAAGAGGAAGAGGAGAGGCGAAAGTAGGACTAAGCCTCAACACTTGGCTAGTATACGGTCTCTACTCACTAAAACCAACTGATCATTACACCAAGACCAGTCGGAGAGCGTGGTCGCAAGATCATGAGGCATGAGCAAGAATCCAACTTTCTCTCACATGCTCTTCACCAGCGACGGTATGGGAACAATAGCGAAAACGGCCGGGCGGCTCGCCTAGCGTTAATCTTGAGTTGTTCACTTTACGACATTCCGCCCCGTGCATCGGCTATTGAGGAGTACGCAATCGCGTTGCGATCCTCGTGGTGTGTCCTAAAATTGTGCTTCGTACACTGGTTTGATTGGGTAGGGCATCCGTACGAAGGGGAATGGGATTGGCCTGAGCGGGGGAATTACTTGCGATGATGTTACAGTCCTGATCACATCGCCAAGAGAACACTGTGATCGGTGGTAGGAACGGGGAAGGATAATGACGGCGATCATATTTGCGAGATTGTAGACGATGAGAGTGGCGACGAGGGCTGAAATGAGAAGTGGTGGCTATAAAATCGATTCGTAGGCAACATATCAAGTAGCAGAGGAGAGACTGCCGAATATTAGGTGCGGGGGATGATAATAATAATAAAAAGCAGCGTGATCGTCGGACAACCAGAGTCGTTGAAGAGCCAGGCAAGTAGGGACTAGTGGATTCGAGCGCATCCTAAGCCACCGAAGGAAGCAGACAAGCCCGAATTAGGTAGCATCATAAACCAGATTTTTCGTTACGAGTTGAAGAGCGAGCAAGATCAAACGAGGGATGGTAGGGGAGAAAATGAAGCTCATTAAATAGCAGTATTCGATCCAACAAAGATGCAGGTAGCAAGCGAGCCACGACGTTGAGAAAATTACGGTGTTTCCTCCATGGACTTCGTACTAATCTACGCGCATAACCCTATTCCCCAGTCTCCGAGTTCGCGTGCTGGCAGCGAATTTGGGTGAGTGTTGTGTCAGCTGAGATTGGGTTCGGCGACCTCGAGCTGACTCACCTGTTCAAACGCACGGTGGACGTCAATCGCTAGGAGATGCTGATTCAGAGACCACGTTATAGCCATGGCTGCAGCGTTGGTCAAGAGTGAGGCCGAAACGCACGAGCCATCATTCCACCATGAGATAGAGGCGGGGGACAACGAACAAGTGTCGAACGATGCGGAGGATTGAACGAAAAGTGACCGAAGCACGTGACATGACGTAGTTCTCCCAGAATCACACAAAGCAAAACAAAGCGCGCCCACCTCGATCGATCCATCAGCGATCAGGGTCTAAAGTGCCCACTCGTGGCAAATAAGCATACTCTGCCACTCTGCAATGCTTGTTGCCATGCTAGTGAAGGAGGAGTCTCCTTGCTCATTAATGGTCATACCGGACCACCAGTGAGGTAAGCGCATAAGCATCAGACGCGATAAGATGAGGAGAATATCGAGAAGGTGACCGGACGCTTGCCAAAATGATATTGAATACGAAATATGTGGATTTCTTGCATTGAGGGAACGCTGGGACTATGTCTAGAGGGTGGTAGTTGAGGTGAACGCCAGAGTTTGCCGGTGAGAAGTTGGGGTTATAGCCCTCGTTGTGTAGGAGGAAGATGCTTGTAAGGAGGGCAGGTGATTTGAGAGATTGCCAATTTGGCGTCAAGGGCAGCTACAATTTTTTATGGCGAAGAGGCAACACTCATATATTATAGTCAAGGAAGTACAGGCGATTATAGTAAAAGTCTACGTTGAATACGCTCTCGAGATATGCGTACCTCAGCATCGCGACCCACCAAGTCGAATTAACACTAACCCAGCTAGTAAATCCAGCTGAATCTCCGAACGCGCCGACTTCAGAAGATCCTAAATTAATTCTGGTCAAGGGTTCGCTGAAGGCCGCTGACCCACTGTTGCACGTAGGTGGTGCTGATTTTTAATCTAGCACCGAAGTTCGGCCCAAAAATCATGAGTGACCATCTGCGATCACGTTCGAATCAAACACGGAGAACACACGCACATCTAATCCCAGGGTGTTCACGGCAGCATCACAAAACACCTTATCCGACGCTTCCAATTAATTGAGCTAGGGGTCATCGTCTAGGTCGGGATCCTAAGCGAGTTCCAGGGGCATCGGGACCCAGGCAGGAATGTGTGTTCCAACACGATAGGATCAAGCTAACTTGTTCAACCAAGTCGGCTAGAACGGGTCCGATCCTCAGGTGGACCAAAAGTACGCAACTCCACGATATACTTACCATCGACGGTTCAGATCCAACATCCCAGAGTTCCACGCCAACCTGAGAACTGCTGCCCTCGGTATTGGAACATTCGACGCTCGACGACCCGAATCTCATATCTTCGTATTGCTCCAATCAGCCATCCGCAATCCTCGCTTCACCATCGTCATCAACGACCAGGGTTTCGAGCACGACATAGCAATGCACGACTCAGCCCGCGTCGTAAAGAGAGTCCAACCCGCGAACGACTTGTCGAGGAAGGGTCGCGGTTCCAGGAAGGGGTACATCACGTTGAAGTTGCGATTGAATAATAGTTGAGGATCCACTACGAATAACGGAAGGAAATGTGAAAGAGGAAGAGGGAGGAAGCGGGGGGTTATCCAAAGCGCCACAGCTGTTCGTTCTAATAAGTTGTCCATTGCAGTTGAGTAGGTCAAGTAGGGATCCACCGGGACCATAGCACATAAAAAGAGACCAAACTGCAGTAGGCGCATCGAATCAGTCACAGGGCGAATTAGCGGGAGGGATAGGGAGATCGGATTTGAAGGGCACGATGTTGACAGTAATGAATCCACTTCCGACGGAATGTTGGAGCCTAAACCGTTGAATACCCTGCGTGACCCGAGGATGAATCCCCCTCGTGAGATATCTGCTTCCAACGACGCCAACGTCGACGATGGAGTGGCGTTCATAGTAAAAGTGTAATTGGTGGAGATCTGGACTGCAGGTGGAGGGTGGAACATTGCCAACGCGCGCAAGATCACGGATGGGAGGGGTGCACACTGGCTGGGTGCAGGAGACAATAACCCGGATCGAAACGTCGCCGCCCGAGACCATGGCCATCGGGGAGTGCTGACATCGGCGAAGCTGGAGAGTACGGTCGCATGTGGAGCGGCAGATACGCGTTCCCTGGTCCGATGTGTCGCATTGCAGGTTTTGGATTTTCGATATCGTAGGGTGGAGTGGTAGGAATGGGAGATGGTGGCAGAGAGGGGAAGAGAAGATTGTCGAGGATTTTAAGTTTGGTCTCGAGCCTGAGGATCCCACCATTAGCGACTCCTGTGTGTGTACGATCTAGGAGTTGAAGGTCCACTTGGTCGCGAATTGAGTGTTGGCGTCTTAGCTGCGCGGGTCGTGCTAGCCTCCAATCTTCTATCATTTAGTAGCTCGCGTACCTGTGTATCTGCACCTCATGAGCTTTCGGTAAAAATACAGTTTTTGTGACGGAAGAGTGTAACGAGAGAGTAGATGGGAGTGGTAGTTCGCTGTGGTCACCAGCTTCGGTATCCAAACGATGAACACCAAATCACATGATCACGTCAGCTTCACGCCGAGCCGCACAACCATAAATAGAACCCGCCTTGATCGATCAACGCGCATTCAACCAGCGAGGAAGCACATGGAGCATGCTGAATAAATAACGAGCCAAGATACGATCAGTTCGCCTGCTCGCACTATGACTGCCTGAACTCTGGTTGCTTGCTTTGCGTGGAAGCGAACCCGCGGTACAGATAAGCGCCTGGATCACGCAGCAGTGTCATCATGCTCCTATTCTCACCCACCACCATCTAGCCTCCTTCGAGGTACACCTTATGCTGAACTTTCGCCGTCGCCGTCTTCGACAGTCCTCGAGGATTGTAGACGACACCTCTCAGGAGGTCGCGTTACTGGAGATAGATTCGCATGATCACCCAAACCTTGCCGCGGCTCCACTTCCTTCCCTACGCTCTCAGTATCCGAATCCCCATACGGCAACCATCAGCGAAGTCATGCCAGGAGAGAGCGATTCTGAAGAGGGACCGGCGTCTGTCCATACCCCGAGGCCATCAACTCGAGACGTCGAGGAGGAAACTGACACTCGCGAACACAATGTGAGCTCGGATTCTCTAGTCTAACAACTTCTCCTAGGAACTCACATTAATTTGCGTGCTTGATAGTTGCCCGAAGCCGTCCCAAACAAGAAAGATTCGCAAGATCAGACGAACCCGACTGAGATTCCCCTTCCTCCCTCGCGTTCGCAGTCCCCGGCCACTGATGCGGCAAGCGTTAATCAAGGGGAGGAAACTAGCGAGAAGCAGCACACTGTGAGTTCCATGTTCTAGTCCGATCGTTTCTGCCTTAAATTCGGATGTGTGCGCTCGATAGTTGCCCGGGGCCGCCGAGGCTGAGAAGGACTTGAACGAATCGGTGGATCCATTCACAATTGGTCGGAAGAAGCTCGAGGAGTTCTGGCCGGTGTATGTGAAGGAGGCAGACGCTTACGACAAGGAGCTATCGGAGGGATGGAACAAGTTCAGTGCCCTAATCCTCTCCATCGCTGATATCCATGCTTACATTTTGCATCGCCCGATTCAAAGTATGCTGGAAGTAATACTGAGTGAGTCATACTCGCTTATTTAAACACGTTGCGCTAACACCTTAAGCATAGTTTTCGTACGTGGACAAAGAGATCATTGAGCAAGTTCGCTCAATTTCATTCTGCTCTAGGCCGCGCTGTTCTCGGCTATTTCTACCGCGTTCGCCTCCTTTGTTCGCTTCGCCTATTCTGCTGCCTAATCTATGTTTCTCCGTCATAGATTCGTACTCGAAAGCTCAAAAGACCTCAAGCCCGATCCGGCAGACTCCGCCGCTGCCACCCTCCTCCTGATCTCTCACACCCTGCTCGCTATGTCCAACCAGTCCTCACCCGTCGCCGCGCCGGTTCCACCGGTGCCTCCGCCTTTCGTCCTGAAAGGCTCGGCCATCGCGGTGAACGTGTTGTGGTTCACCTCTCTCATCCTTAGCGTCTCCGTGACACTCGTGGCCATGCTAGCGAAGGAATGGACTCACCTGTTCATGGCCGGTCGAACCGGAATGCCTATGGAACAGGCACGTAAACGTCAGAGGAGGTTCGAAGGGATGAAAACCTGGAAGATGGCCGGGGTTATTACGGCACTCCCAACTCTTATGCATATTGCACTGTGTGAGTCTTATTCGCCCCTCTCATTACATTGATGAGGATTAGCTAAGTACGATACGCCAGTCCTGTTTGCGGCGGGGTTGTGCGTGTATCTTTGGAACATCCACGTCGGCGTTGCAATACCAGTCGTGGTTCTAACATTGCTCACTGCCCTGATCTATGTTGCCTCTCTGGTGCTGCCGCTCATCTACGACTACTGCCCGTACGCAACTACACTGTCCAAACTAATCAAGCCATACCCTGGTACCTGGTCGAGGAGACGTGAACGCCAGCCTGAGGCTGGTACATCGAAGGACGAAGTGCCGATGGATGCAACCACTAGCCAGACTCTCGCTTGGCTGATCTCGAACAGCGAAGTGCCCAAATCCGTAGATCTTGCACTTCAGGCGATTGCCGGCACTAGTTTTGAGATGCCAAACTATACGTTGCTAGACTGTGATGTCCCTACACTAATTCATTCGCGTTTGCGCCTCTGCTTTGGAAGCCCTGATGATGTGACAATGGTGCAATTAAATAGGCTCCATTCGTCTGAACCTGATACCTTTGCTTCAGGCTTAGCATATGCCCAGGCATTCAACCTAGTGCTAATGGAACGTCGAGAACACTCTGCCTCGTATACTGGCACAGACAACAATTTAAGGAATCAAGTTCATCATCTTTATATCTGTGAGGGCTTGTGCGTTAGGTGCATCGTTTAGCAACTTGCTTGTGCGACAATAGCTAACGGTATCTTTCGACATCTTTATTTAGTCTATGCCGTCACGAGTCTCCAAATGTTCAGGCTACTGGGTATGCCGCTCGTGCCTTGTTCCGCCAGCATGGAACGACTCACTACAAGGATAATATCAACCGTTTACTGGACACATCTGCAAGCTTGATTTCAGCCCTGAAACTGCCGGAAACACTTTCTTCTAACTTGATTACCTCCACGCTTTCCACCGCACTATGTTCCGAAGCTGCCAACTGGGACAATTCTCCAGCAATCTCCAGTCAGCGGCGACAGATTCTCCAAAATATGCTCACTATATTTGAGCTTTTGGATAACACGGAAACACCGCCCAACGATTATCTAAGAGCAGTGTCCACGGTTGGATTCGCTATGAACAAGCAGGCTCATACGCCGACTGGAAACATAGCTAGGCTATTCTTCGCTCGTGATCCTCAGCTGCTGATCTTGCGCAACAATGTCAATGTATGCGTAACATGGGGGTTGTGTGGGTTGCTGCTTGCTTTCGATTCAGACGAACAACTTCAATCTATCCCAAAACCTGCCGTCTTCGCTCTACTGTGGGAACATGGCTTGGGTGGTCTAGTTCTAGATGAGCTCCCATCAGACGCTATGGCCAACCTCGAGTTTACAGGGTGCATTACCCAGATACTCTTTGATTGTCATCAACGTATGGCCAAGAGGGATATCCGAGATGATACGCTAGACCGTGCACTTGGTTCTATCCTACAACGCTCGCATGAACCCAGGGACACCCCCATTGTTACTGCGTTGCTTGAACAGCCTGTCGGACTGGATTTACAAGTTCAATGCGCAAGGTTTGTTGCACGAAACAAACCAGGACAGACTGGGATAGATACTCGGTTACTTTCCAACGCATTCCATATAGCCGCCCGATCATATCGCGACACTTCGCGTGTGGTTTCCGAAGAAGATGTCCTCAGCCTGACTCGGCACTTTGAATCCGTCTCGTTAGACAATAACCAAGACCTCCACGCTGTTACACACACACTACTACGGCGACTACTGGATGATGGCCTATTCAATGGTCTGCTAATCCTGATGAATGAGGCACGATCGACAGGCCCCTCGAAACGCTGGCGGGGGATGAAGGTTGGATATGTTGTGCAGTTCTGGGGAGATCACATCATACGGTGGGGTAGGGGCATGGTGCGGCACGAAGAGAGTAGTGAGACCACTGGGAAATTGCGCATGTTCTTCGATAGCACGGACGAGGTGAAGTACTGGCTGGGAGATTTTGAAGGGGATGCTACCAACCTGATGAATCTGCTTTGGCAAGAAATTTGTGAGTAAAGCTTTTCTCGATAACCAACTGATGGAACTCACCATTGTATCCGTGCAGATCGACCTGACGAACCGCCAGTTGGCTTGAGCAGCCGCATTGCCCAATGGGCACGGTTACCTTGGCTGGGTCCACAGACTGATACTAGATCTGCCCCTCCTCCAAGCGAGTCGGTCTGAATTCACTTGATGTGGCGTGTACTCTTGAACGTTATGTGCGAGCGGACGAAGTCTTGTTTGTTTGGGCTTGCGATGATACTGTGTGCGGATGACTTGACGTTCTAGCCGCTTGTTTTTCCCTATACGTGTGTTTGGCTAAACTGTTCACATTGATTTGGATTCTAATGTTGCTACATAAGAGGATAAAGTCGGTGAAAATACGTCGTGTATCACGGACACTCTCCAACAATGAGTCGGCTGAAGGATTGCAGGGACCGAGCCACCGTTCCCGTCTTGTGTGGTATGTGGTGGGGCCATAATTCGATGCACGCTGTCCAAGTCCATTTGTAGCTTTAGACGAATCATTCGGGAGATGATCAGCGAGAATACCACGTGGTGATTGTGAGGGAGTACGATACCTTCGAGAAAGTACACTGGTACTCGATTTCTACGATCAATACGTCCGAGCCTGAGGGTGCTTCTTGTTTGCGTTGACGACAGTATTGAAATATGATATCACTTTTGAACTAGTGGGGTGTTATTCTCGGTTACGTCGCATCTGCTTCGATAGAGCGATCCGGAAGATGTCGTAAACGAGGGCACAATGATAGGTCAATAACGAAAGGGTAACCCTAGAGGTCACATAGTACAGACTACTTACTTAAAATTATTGTTATACCACGCCACGCTCGTTCGACCAAAACGTCAATCAACCGAAATTCGAGTCGGGGTCTCAAATCTCGTACGCGTACACTCAGCTTTCGCTTCCAACCCATTCTGCGCCAACTGAGAAGCAACTATCTAAGTCAAAGTGTGTGATTCCAACCACGGGTGGATCAATGGTTTGGACGGGCTCCACGCCGTCCGGCATTATTAGAAGTGAATCCAGGGAATCCAGGAACGCCTTCTGAACAGACCAGAGCAGGCGGATTTGCGAACAAACACCCTAGAGCTTCGGGCTAGATGTCCCTGTGCTGCAAACCGACTTGATTAACCACGTTCTCCACCCTCGGTTTGTTATCAAAGAGTAATCCGGATCTTCAAGACTGGATCCCACAGTCTGCGGAGAAAACTGGTTTAAAAAAGACTGTGGCTAGTGCGATCAGTGGTTTGTTGTACCAAGGTCCTGTGATAAACAAGAGCCGATGAGCGAAAAGAGGAAGAGGAGAGGCGAAGGTAGGAGTAAGCATCAACAGTTGGCTTGTATACGGTCTCTACTCACTAAAACCAACTGATCATTACACTAATGCCAGTCGAAGAGCGTGGTAGCAGGAAAATGAGGCGCGAGCAGAATCCAACTCTCTCTCACAGGCTCTTCACCAGCGATGGTATGGGAAAAATAGCGAAAGCGGCCGGGCGGCTCGACTAGCGTTAATCTAGGGCTGTTCACTTTACTACATTGCGCTCCGTGTACCAGCTATTGAGGACTACGCAATCGCGTTGCGATTTTCGTAGTGTGTCCTAAAGTCGCGCTTCGTACACTGGTTTGATCGGGTAGGGCGTTCATACGAAGGGGTATGGGATTTGGTCTGGGCGGGCGAGTTATTCGGATGAAACTACAGCCCAAATCCACATCGCCACGAGAACACTGTGATCGGTGGTAAGACCGGGGGGAAAGAATGACGGCAATCATATTCTCGAGATGATGGACGATGAGAGCGGCGACGAGGGCTGAAATGAGAAGCGGTGGCTATAGCATTGATTCGTAGGCAATATATCAAGTGGCAGGGGAGAGACCGCCGAATATTAAGTATGAGAGACGACAATAATAATAAGAGGCAGCGGGATCGTCGGACCAACCAGAGTCGTCGAAGAGCCAAGCAAATAGGAACTAGTCGATTGGAGCGCATCCTGAGCCACGAAAGGAAGTAGGCAAGCCCAAATTAGGTCGCATCATCCACCAGATTTATCGTTTCGAGTAGAAGAGCGAGAAAGATCAAACGAGGGATGGTAGGGGAGAAAATGAGGTCCATTAAATAGCAGTATTGGATCTAACAAAGATGAAGGTAGCAGGTGAGCGACGACGTTGATAAAATTACGGTGTTTCCTCCATGGACTTCGTACTAATCCACGCGCATAACCCGAGTCCCCAGTCTCCGAGTTCGCGTGCTGGCGGCAAATTCGGGTGCGTGTTGTGTCAGCTGGGATTGGGTTCGGCGACCTCGAGCTGACTCACCTGTGTAAACGCACTGTAGACGTCAATCGCTAGGAGATGCTGATTAGAGACCACATTATAGCCATGGCTGCAGCGTTGGTCGAGGGTGAGGCCGAAACGCGCGGGCTATCATACTACCATGTGGCATGATGTGTCTCTGTTAGAGCCAAACAACGAAGGAGATAGAGGTGGAGGACAACGAAGAGGTGTTGAATGATGCGGGGAATAACTCCGAAAGTGCCAAGAGCACGTGACATGACATCATTTCTCCTCGAATCACACATGGAATAACAAAGCGCGCCAGCCTCGATCAATCTCATCAGAAATCAGGGTCTGAATCGCGCTCTATTGCAAAAACGCATCCTCAGTGTACCTGTCGCGGCCAGGCCAATCAGGCAAAGGAGTCGTCTCGCTCTTCATAGCAGGTCAAATTGAGATGCCGATGGAGCGGACGCGATTCGGCGAGATGAATGTCGGACGGACGACCAGGTGCTCGACTGAAAGATCGTGAGTGACGACGTGTTGTAATCAGTGGGTTTCGTGCCTCGGGGAGTCGGGGTGGTAGGTCTTGGGAGTGGTTTGTGGGAGGTAAGTGCGGACTTTTCTAATGTGAATCTGAGGTTAAGCTACCGATCTCGTGTTGGTAATGTGTTTGTGTAGAGGAGAGGTGATTGGAAAGAACGATAAATTCTTAGGTCACGGACAGATGGAGTAAGTCCGTTGGGGTAAGGAGGCAATCACCGTAAATTTTAATCATGTGAATACAGGTGAATATCATGATATCACGGACCAAGACTGCGCCAAAGACACACATCCATGCGCGCCGTTGGACCGCGAGCGACGTAATACTGTCTAAACTCACCTATGACAACCGGCTCAAGCCCGAAACGCGGTGACAGCGGAAATCCCCGAGCCGGTTCTGGAGAGGTGGCGCTCGTCGAGCGTGGTTGATCCAATTTTCTTCAAGTATATCCTCGAGCCTTGATCTAACATACCAAATCATGTCAGCGAAATTTTATGGAGTTGATTGTGTATTAGCCTACTTCTTGGTCGGCGCTCGCACGAGGGTCGTTTAGGCGAAGGTAGTGGATCCGATTCCGGATAGGAGGTTGTGTCGGTGGGGGTCGAAATTGAATTAAACTCGAGCGATTAGGGAAAACGCTGGGCGCCAATTCCAAAATCGCGAGGCGCCACTCCTAATTACGTCCAAACCAAGAAAAGGCGCACAAGCACCAATAACTAGCAGGTATCGCAATGGTAGACTGGACGAGAGAATGCGACGCTTCCAACAAGATTGAGCTGAGGGCCATCGCCCGAATTGCAATCCACAGTGGGTCCCAGTACGTCGTGAGGAGAGTATCCAAGGAGGAACGCATGCTTGTACACAGGGAGACTGATTGATTCGATCAGAGAAGCCGGCGGCTAGAACAAATCCAAGAACGAGATTGTACGCTTAATAGCGTTGCCCCACGATATGCTGAGCTGTGATAGTTCACAAACAATATTCGAGCATTCCACGTCATCCCGATGCGTCTCCTTTCGACCTTCGAACGTTCGACGCTTGGCTACCCGAATCTCATACGTCGCGCGACCTGCCTCCAGTTCCGACTGGGTTATGCGTTCTAAATCCGCGATCCTCGCTCCGTTATTCACATTCACCAGGAGGCCCCCACTCGTGATCGAACGCGCGATGCTAGCAGTCGCGTGAAGGTGGCACAGGCTACGGATAACCTGTCGAAACAGGGTTACAGCAGTTCCGAGGAGTCCGCCGCGTTGAGATCAGGATTGAGCAATAGAAGTGGTTCGGCCATGTTTGACGAAAGTGGAGGTAAGTCGCGCTCAGTTTCGTTCGGTTCCCTCCAGCACCCGTCCGACTTCTCTCCCGGCTCTTGCTCCCCATTCGCCTTGCATTAGCAGCTGACTCGGCTCTAGGGCGCAGAAGTTCAGGGGCGGCGTAAGACAGACTTCTAGGTGGGAGGTTGTGCTTCTGAGCGACAACTCCTCCGGTAACCGAAATGGAATTCGCACGGCCAACAGAAGCATCTGGGGCAGGACCGAGTCCGAGATAGGTGCGCTCGGCAGTTCGTCGTTCGACCAGAGACCTACGCTCGACACTCCTCCGGTCTACGCTACGGCGTTCAACGCTCAGCCGATCAACCCTCCGCTAGACGCTTGTCGCTTGCACACCACTCTCATTCTCCTGCTCCATCTCCACCGCAAGCCCAAGGTCCGCAATCCTCACTCCTCCATTCTCGTCCACGAGTATGTTCTCCAGCTAGAAGTCGCAGTGCACAATGCGAGCCGTCTCGTGAAGATAGCGCAGTCCGCGGACGACTTGTCGGAACAGAGTAGCAGCGGTTTCGGGAAGAAGTCCCCCACGCTGAGGTTGGGGTTGAGTCATAGACGAGGACCGGTCACGGGTAACGGAAGGGGAAGTGAACGAGGAGGCAAAAGACGGTCGACGTTTAGCCGGGGTGTTATTATTGCTCGTTGTAATAAGTTGCCCATCACGCTTGAGGAGGTCGAGTAGCGAGCCAGCAGGGCAATAAAGCGTAAACAAATACCAGGCTCCAGCGGTTTCCTCAGCGGTGAATAGAGGTAGGATATGTTCGTGGGATAAGGATGACCACAGGGCAGCTTCCTCAGCAATCAGTCTAGAACCATCATCGTTCTCCACATTCTGATCGGTGTCCGCCAGCGATAACGGTGTCCGCCCACGTGCGGTCGTCGTGGCGGCTCGTCCGATGGTCGCAGCCCGCGCACCTACTCGACCGCGGGGAGCGTCGGCGGGAGGGGTAGGCGGAGCGGATTTGACGGGCACAATTTTGACAGCTACGACGCCACTCGTCCGGTCGGATGTCGCCGTCCGAATTGTCGAAAATCCCCCGTGACCTATGACTGGACCGAGAATGTACCCGCCGACTGAGGCACCCGCTTCTGGCAATGCCGACATCGACGATGGTGAGGCAGTGTTGGCGGTGGTAGTGGCAGTGTGGTTGGTGGCGATCTGGACTGGGGGTGGAGAATGAAACATGGCCATCGCGGGCGAGATCACCGAGGGTAAGGGAGACGGCGACCGAACACTGGGTGCGGGGGACGAAAACGCAGAAAGGGACATCGCTGCAGGAGAAGCAGGGCCATCCGAGAATGCAGATGTGGGCGGAGCGGGGGAATACGATCGCATGTGGAGCGGCAGATGCGCATAGCCAAGTCCCAAGTCTAGCATCGAAGGTTTTGGTGTTTCCATATCGTGAGGCTCAGCGATGGGAATGGGGGATGGTAGTGGAGAGGGGGAAGGAGAGGCTCGTCGAGCAGTTCGGGCTCGGCCCCGAGCCTGAGGCTCCCACCAGTTTGCGGCGGGAGCCTCCGCGTCAACTGCGACGTCGTCTGGACTGCTGTCTTCCCCTCGTGACCCAGTGCTGATCATAGCCGGGCGACTTTTGTGTGTGTACGATCCGCGAGTTTTAAGTCCGCGTGACCGCGAATTGGGGGTTGGTGTCTTTGTCGTGCGAGTCGTGTTAGCTACTTGTTTTATATCACTCGGTGGCTCGCTTACCTGCATGCCTGCATCTTGTGAGCTCGCGGCAAACATATAATTTTGTAATGGAAGGTTTGTAAAGAAAGAATAGAAGGGGATTGTGGTTTGCTGCGGTGATTGTGCTGGTCGTGGTTAAGGTTGAGTCCAACATGGTCACGGGGTGTCTACATCCGTCTCAACTCCGAAATCCCGACGAAAGAACCTCTAATCACATGATCAGATCAGCTTCTCGCCAAGTCATACAGGCCCAAATAGAACCCGCCGGTCTCGATCAATGCTAAAGTTATTAGAAGAATATTAGAAGTCAGAGTCTGGATCGTGCGATGAATCGTTGATAAACGGAAAAAAGCAGTTATACAACATGATACTTACACTGGGACAGCTTACACTTCATCGCTAGCACCTCGGATATTTGCGATACGCCTAAAGGCTAACACGTGGCATAGATGAGCGCTCTGGGGTTTCAGCACCCTCACCGTGCTCCTTCATTGCACCCACCACCGCTAGACCTCCTCGAGACAAGATGTTATCTTCTCGCCGCCGCCGTCGTCTTCAGTCCCTAGATAATGCAGAGAACATCTCCCCCGAGGCTACATCGCCAGAGATAAATTCACCAGATCAGGCGAACCCCGCTGAGATCCCACTACCCCCATCGAGGTCTGAATCTCCAGCTCCTATTGCGCAAACTGTGCCAGTGGATATAAATTCGCCAGCCGAACCCGGTACTGGTCAAGTACGAGAGCGATCCAATCAGGACAGGCCTGAGGAGGTTAGGACTCAAAAGCGAGCCGTGAGTCTCGAGATCATGCCCCAGGTACTTCTACTCATCCGTGCTCTTGATAGGCAACTGCGCCAATCGAAAAAAAGCCGAATGAACCGATAGATCCGTTTGCCGTGGGTCGGCAGAAATTGGCCGAGTTCTGGCCGGTCTACGTAAGGGAGGCAGATGCCCACGACAAAGAGTTATCTGAAGGATGGAACAAGTTCAGTGAATTTTCTCTTCAACTGCTGCAACATCAAGCTTACGGCTCGAATTGCCTTGTTTTAGTATGCTAGAAGTCATTTTGAGTGAGTCGGGTTATCATCAATTGACCAATGTTGCGCTAATCCTCTGCATCTAGTTTTCGTATGTTAACCAAGGTTCGCCTTGCTCATTATCTAACAAGTCGTCTTATCTAGGCCGCACTATTCTCAGCGATCTCCACTGCGTCAGTCACCTCTGTCGTTCTCGCCTATTCGTCTACTAAATATTGGGTTTCGTGATTTTAGATTTGTGCTTGAAAGCTCGAAGGATCTGAAGCCTGATCCAGCTGAATCGGCCGCCGCCACCCTGCTCTTCATCTCTCACACTCTACTCGCAATGTCCAATCAGTCTTCGCCTCCTCCTATCGCAGTTTCTCCGCCTTCGACGAATTTCGTCCCCTCGAACTCAGCTGTTGCGGTCAACATATTGTGGTTCTCTTCGCTGATTCTAAGCGTTGCCGTCACGCTGGTAGCGATGCTAGCCAAAGAGTGGTCGCACCTGTTCATGGTCGGCCGGACTGGGATGCCGATGGAGCAGGCGCGGAAGCGCCAGAAGCGATTTGAAGCGATTAAAATCTGGAAGATGGCTGGGGTTATCACCGCTCTTCCAACGCTCATGCACCTCGCATTGTGTGGGTAGTGATCGTCTCCCGTATCATAATTTAAAAGACTGAGGAGCATGCTCCAGTTCTCTTCGCAGCGGGGCTTTGCGTCTATCTTTGGAACATCCACGTCGGCGTTGCAGTTCCAGTTGTGATCTTAACATCGCTCACCGCACTGATCTATATCGTAACTCTAGTCTTGCCGCTGATCTACGACTACTGTCCTTACGCAACCACGCTTTCCAAACTCATCAAACCATACCCGGGTACTTGGTCGAGGAAACGTGAACGCGAGGCTGAATTTAATGCGTCGAGTGAAAAAGTGCCAATGGATGAAACCACTAGCCAGGCTCTCGCCTGGATGATCTCGAACAGCGAGGTGCCAAGTTCAGTGGATCTTGCGCTTCAGGCAATTGCTGGAACTAGCTTTGAGATGCCAAATGAAGCCTTATTGGACTGTGAGGCCCCCACAGCTATTTATTCACGTCTGGGACTCTGCCTTGAAGATCCTGACGGCGTCACAATAGAGCGGCTGCACGAGCTTGAAACCTCCGAGTCTCTTACTTTTGCTTCGAGCTTAGCATATGCACAAGCCCTTGTCTTAACAGTGGTACGACTTCAAGAGCCTGCCACCACGCATTCTGCCGGCAACAAACATTCCGATGATCCCGCTAGGTATCTCTATTATGGCGAGGGCTTATATATCAGGTTTGTTATTTAACAGCTCACTTCCGATCCCCAACTCTAACTCTAATTTCTATCGTTATTATTTAGCCTTTGTGCTCATGAGTCTCCAAATTTCAAAGCTGTTGGATACGCAGCCCGTGCTTTCTACCTTCGTTATGGAAGGGAGCATTTTAGAGACGAATCCAACCACTTGCTAGCTGCATCCGAGCTCGCAATTGCCGCTATGAAACAACTGGGCAAAAAATCTCCTTTCAGCACGGTTGGCTCCACAATCTGTACCGCTTTACAATCTGAGGCTGCTCGTTGGGACAATTCTTCCCAGCTCTCATCTCAGCGGCCACAAATAATTCAAAACCTGCTCGTAATGCTCGTTCTCGTGGATGAAAATTGGCCGTGGGGTAGCGACTATGCGAGGTCAGTATCCGTAGTCGGGCTCGCCATGAACAACCACACTGGTACAGCCATCGGAAACTTGGCAAAATTGTTCTTTGCTCGTGATCCTCAATTTTCAATCCTTCGAGAAGACACTGGGTTGTGTATAACATTGGGACTGTGCGGGCTACTATGTAATCTCAAGTCGGACGGACT
>JANWGL010001345.1:0-26675 GCA_025200755.1 Ceratobasidium sp. C01
CCCTAGTTGGGTCGTGACACGAACCAAAAGTGGAATACAACCCACTATTTTCTTACAGCAGGGCTCTCTCTTGAACCCGTTACACTCCTAGTTGGCGCGTCTATCCCAAATCTTCACCTCCCCATTGCCCACAGGGGTTTCTTTCCTGCTTCTAGCTCAGATAAACAAGCTGGAGAGAAAGGTCGACGAGGAGGTGAGCTAGGGTGAATGGGTCCAGCGTGCAGACTTGGTGCAGCAGGTACAACTCGAGCAGGAGAACTGGGAGGTCGGTTGGGTGAGAAGGGAGTGGCGCAAGGAGAGGACGGCATAGCATGTGGACTGGATGGATCGACGCGTGGATAGTTGGATATGTTGCTTAAGGGTACCTGTCTGGGTGCTTTATTCGGCGATCGGACGAGTCCCGAGGGTCCAGCGACTGGGGTATCATTGCGAGCTCTAGCAACAGATCTCGCGTCTCGTCATTGCTGTAACCTCACATCAGAGAAAACCCAAATCTCAGAAAAGAGCCAGAGGTTCTTTGGCTCTTTTTCAATTCAGTGACTGGCTCTTTGAACTCAAAAATGAGACCTGGAGAGGTTCTTTGGCTCATTCTGGCTACTGAATTGAAAAAGAGCAAGAATGAGCCAGAATGAGCTCCATCCTTCCTCCTGATGCAAGTGAGTGCGCACAGTCCTGGGCGTCTGCGGAGCACCATCGCAAAGCCTTCATGGGAAAGCAATTGTCTCTACTATATTGAGGTGTTGCTGTATGTACGTCTCAGCACCAGCAACGTAGTCAGGAGGCACGACTTACCCGTCGTGCTTTCTCACGAACCGTAGTGGCTCTCAAACCATCTATTTGGACCGTTTGAAATTTTAGAAGATAGAGAAGCAAGCATCGAATAGGCAAACACTTGGCTGGTAACTGGGCGGTGGGAGACGAGATTGGAGGCGCAGCCGATGGTGGCGCGGCGGTGGTAAAGTCTAAGTACAAGTGGGGCCTAATTTCATGTACGTACATGGAAAAATGATCGATTCCTTGAGATAAGAGCTCCCAACGTTTTCCTGTGATTGCGACTTCACGATGCCGATTTCCCGCTCTTATGTGCTCCAGCACTCCTTTCCCCAACCGCACACCGCATGTACGCCCACCCCCCACGCGCCATCACATACCCGACCTCGTGTCTATTGCCACCTGCCGCTAAGTGCACGCTCCTTTATTACTTGGCACGCTCCCTTCTTTACCTCGCAGGCCTGTGCATGCTCCGCCCAAGCTAACCTGCAAATCTATCCTCCAACATTCCCTCTGCCCATTTCTCCCTTTCCCGCGCGGCTTCACACTTCCGCGTTCCCAGCTATTACAAAGGTGTAATTATTGCACGCTTGTTCACTCGAGTACTACTCCAGTAGCTTTCGCCAATTTTCTATTAATGTATCCAGACCTACTTCGTGGATAAATAACAACTGCCGCAGCTCCTCTACTCAAAACACACGCATATATGGACTTGACATGATGCCACCAGCAATATACCATGGGCTGGAGCGATCTCGACCTCTCACGGGTACACCTGTGGCTCCGGTGGACATCCTATCAGGGTGGGGCTCTCATGGATGAGCTAACGCGGCCAGCAGAGAGCGGCGTCGTCCAGGGAGGTGGACTACTGTGAGTAAATGCACACCCAAACCACTGCAGCACGATAACTAAGAGTCGACAACTGGGATTGGTGAGAGCGCACAGGAAAAGTTTGAGCACACAAAGGTAGTGCTGGAGTGTGATGGGCGCACCGATAGGCGGGAAGAACGGTGTTTTTACCTCGAGAACCCGGGTGGCGAAGAAAGATCTTGGAAGGCTTTGTCCGTCCCCACAACGCCTTGGTCACCAGACACGACAATGCGATGACCTGGGGAGTGATTGGCATGTGGCTCAGCATTTGATAGGCGTTTGACAGGTGCTTGCCACCCAAAGCCGAACAACAAGCCGAAGCAGTCTCCGACTACTCCGTTCGCTGCGCCTCTTGTACATACCCAAGTAGAATCAGGGGTTCAAGGTAACCCGTGGGAGAACGCACAGGGCCACTAGACGCTCGGCGAGCTCGAGGCGAACCTATATAGTGCCCGGGAGCTTCCATAGGGGTTTAGGAGCAGACGTATATGACTCAGTAGCGCTCCCGGGTGCCCGTGTGAACCGCGGCTCACTGTTCGGCCCATCTTCGGTCGGGAGCGTGAAGAAATGAATAACAGGAGATTTGTTTGAATGCTTACCTGATTTACGGCAAGGGTTTGTGATCAAACAGCTACACTCGTTGATCAAGTGCACACAAGTAAATAGGTCATCAATTGAAAAGCGAGCACAATGCGTGTATGAATACTAAAACAAGAAACCCCTCGAGGTAGCCAGCATGTAGGCAGGTGAGCCATCCGTGTCGTCAAGGATCATTTGCGTGGAATCATACCTGGAGAACGTGACGGGCGTGAGTGGTTGCGGTTGAAAATGGTGGCAACATGCCCTTCGTTTAAGCGCTCTCGCACGGGGGAGCGAGCATGTAATTCTTGGGAGAGAGCAGAATTGCAATTCGTGGGAGAGGGTGAAGGTTGGGCTCTTGGGAATGTAGTGTGATAGAATGTGTATCCTCATCCTCACGATGAAGCGTTCGGATGCGAAGCGCGAGGCCGAGGGTGAAAATATGGAGCCATCTTTGAGCTTATCAAAGCGATACGAGTCGGCAATGCAGCGGGGCGGTGGGAGAGGGCTCGAGCGCAAACGGGCGTGCCGCACGCGTCGCATCATCTATCCTGCGAACATGCGAACTGGCCGGATTGAGTGTCAGTGGACACGGATATGTTGGGGTCACGGAATCGCCAGTGGTCTTCGGTTCGCACTGGCGCTGAGTCGTGGTGACCGTTTGTGGTGACCGTTTGTGGTGACCGTTTGTGGTGACCGTTCGTGGGTCGTGGATCGACGGCGAGATAAGCGCTCCCGAAATGAGGTGTATTGGCATCTAATCAGATCAGATCAAATCAATCTGGAAATGGGGTTTGATGTACTGACTTGAGTCTCCCGTTATGAGTGAGTGATTAGTCATCTGAATTGCATATCGAACCTAAGTCGGTTCCTCGGCCACGAGTCATAAATTTAATTACTTGCCACCCGGGCCGATCGTGACATTGAACGCCTCAGTGCTCCTTGATGCACTGCATGGCGCTTATCAACGAGTGGTTCAGAAGGACACGCGAAAACACATATCGAAATATGTGGCCGCATATGTGGCCGCGACTCTGCTCATCAGTAGCCACCGGAGTCGACCACGAACCACAAGATCACAGCCCACGTTTTTATGATAACATCAAAAACATGATTTCTTCGCCGATCACTAGGCCACTCTTGAGCATAACCTCAAGCGAGTTCCACCTTCCCGGTTTTCCATACTTGTTATGGAACCCAAGTTTAGTTACGCCTCTCGCACCGCATAGTCTCCCCAATGCTATAAATCTTCCTCTCGTCCGCCTTCACCCTCATCACTCGACTCTCTAGTATCAATGACAAGTACTCAAGACGTTCCACCAAATATTTTTAATAACGGTGGGTTGCGGGACCCTTTCCTCAACCCAGAATTGTGCGTAAATAGGTTCCGTTCTCGTTCACGGAACTCATATTCCTAGTAGTGTGTCGCAAACTCCCACCACTAGGCCAATCCCCCGAGTAGAGATTTCAAAAGGTGATTATAATCTGCATGTCCGGTGATATGACCGTTGACATTCAATTATGTAAAACTCGCAAGATGGCCCACTTGCGAACGTAGCTAAGGCAGAGGGCAGCAAGGCCACAAATGTCCCTCCCGACCAACGTATATTGGGGGCTAGCAGCCTAGTGGGCGACACCGGAAACACGAGTGATTCCGGAATTTTTGATATCCCTCTGTCATTAGAGGGCGAACACGACACTCAAGGAACAACAGACGACCCTCTTGCGAGGATACCTAACATGTTTTGCCTGTTGCATTTGTATCAGGAATTGGGTTCGGGCGGACTGGGTTGGTTGAGTTTCCGAGTTTAGATATACCTATCACTAACAAAGCGCTCTCAGTTGAGAAGATGCTTATCGACCAAGACTCTATGCGTCGTTTTATTAACACCGTGTCCCCTGGATCCTACCAATCTGTATCAAAAATCGATTTCAAGACTCTTGATGAAGTATGTTTGTTGCAGCGCTCAAATCTTGCTTTTAGAAAATCTAACCTTGGATATTCAGTTGACCATCCAGCCGATGGGGCTGTATGGATGCAAGGCGGAGCTTATCAAGTTTTTACGAGGTGCGGGATGCCTAGATGACGAATCGTATGTACCATTTACTCTTCTCCTGATAGTGAGCTGATACTGTAAAATCTGTAGCGAACAGCTATTATCTTCGTCAAAGCTCGACCAACGTTCAGGACTCTATCTCGTTCTGGCTTCTAGCGATGATATTGAAGCCTCTCGTGTACAGCATGCCTACTTAGTATATTGGCCAGAGGAGTCTACTTGGGATGATAAGGCGATTTCATCTGTCCGCCGTAACAGGGTGACATTCATGCGGTTAGTGCTCCTCGTTGTGGGTGCCGGGTTTTATTAACAATTCCTTATCGGGACAGGTATCTCTCTAAGCTCGCCGACCAGACGATAGCCCTCGTCTCGACCGAGCAGGCCAACTCGATGGTCTGGGAAACAGGTGGTCATAACAAGGATACCCCTGTTGGGTTTGCTGAAAGTAACGAGGAGTCCCGGATGTTTTCTTTCGAAGTCTCTCAAACATCCGAACAAGAGGAAGACGCGATTGCCACTCCCGGGTTTGAAGTAAGGCCCACAATCTGTTTCGCCATGACGTGTGGCTGATACTGCTTGGCTAGATTACTGCTGGTGCACCAGATATGTCGATTGGGGCCGATTCACACTTGTCTCTGGTGCCCGGTGAAGAGAAAGCAGGTCTCCTTGTATGCGTTCCGGAGCCGGCACGTCAAGTTCTCCAGCATTATAATGCGACTTATTTCGGTATGGCACTTCGGGAACGCATCGAGTATGTTTTTTGCATAATGAAATGGCGGGTGTTGATCTAACCGTTTGGGTTGGGGCAGGTCAAAAACTTCACCTATCGTTCTAGGGAGCTTGACGGTTGAAGGACTTTTGATTTTGGGCAAACACGGTCTTAGTAAAATGTACCCTCAGCCGTTTGCGGAGTATAGGAAGCGGGTCAAGGACGAGGAACGAAAACGGAATCGGAGCTATTCTGATGAAGCAAAGCTGGTAGATGAACAGATCGAAGGCGACGAGCCCAAACTGAAGAAGCTAGTCACTAACATGATTCGAAGTGTTTTTGACGATGTCTACCCGTAAGATTCCCGCTTGCCTCTTCCATATTCATAATGCTTACATTATTCTAATAATGTCGTAGCTCTTTGAACATCTCCGCTGGCCTAAACGAGCTGAGCCCCGAGGAAATTGGTACGTTTTAGTCAGAATTATCTATGTAGTGAGCGGAGTCGTTTACCTTTTTCCAGAGTTCCTTCGTGAACAGTATCCCGAACTCGACGATCTTGCCGACAGGGTTAGGGAACACCCGGATTTGATTGAAATCAAGGACCAAACTTTCAAAACTCTCAAACAAGCATGGCGCACAATTCGGCGATTTCTGACTTCCGACCCCATTCCTTCTGAGAGGGAACAAATTGACTACATCCGAAAAACCCTAGGTGTTCCGGACAACGGCGGGGAATGGCAAATTATGGGAAGGAGGAACCGGAAATCAACAGGGTGGTGGCCACCCATCGGCTTTTGGGGAGGCGAAAGCTCATCTTCATACCGGGATGGCTGGGGCAACAACATGGCAGATCAGGAGTTTGTCGCCAGTCTCCAGCCACTCGAATCAGCATATCCTGCGTTACAGGAGCTCACCGCTCGCATCAACGATTGCCTCAAAGGATATTTGCAAAATGCCGGATCAAAACTATTCAAGACTCATATGGAGAAAACCGTGGAGAACGAGAGGAAACGCCGATTGCGTGTATACAGTGAACTGCGCAGCGAACAGTATAACTCAGAATTGTGGGCAGCTGCCTTAGATTTGTACAATCAACTAAAGGCAGTCATGCCAACCGAGACATCGTGGGTACTTGGCACTTCGCATCGTCAATGACTAGGATTCTAACGAGTATCCAGCGACTCACTCCACGTCGATTCCGTTGAGCTCGTTCAAACTGGGATGTGTAAGTTACATTATCATAGGCGTAATACTGCACGACTTAGATCACGATGTTTGAAGACTCTCCACCCAAATACCGTGTGCAGGGCCGAATCGTTCGGGGGTTCAAGCCTCATACTCGATCGCGCATATATCCGCTTGAACTCACAGAATATGATACTCAACAGTGCAGATCAAATGAGTCGTTTATCCCCAAACCCAAGTTTGGCACGCGTCAGTACTTCGAGTTTGCCTTGCAAGAAGGACACAAAATCGAGTGAGTAAAAGTTCCATTCGAATAACGAAACAATCATTAAGAAATACAAGATTTCTACAGCTGGTTGGAGATAAATGTCTTGTAGTAATAGGCGAACCTTCTGCCTTCCGCTTGTATGTCGAAAACAACGTCCGTTTGCCGGCAGCGATTGAGAACGGTACCGGAAAACGAGAATTCAAGTACGAGCGATTAGGCGGTAAATGCGCTTTTGCGTTTGACCAGACAACCCGTCTATTTGCTATATTCCACGGACACGAGGTTAGAAACTTCTTTCAGCGGAAGCCTTACATATATCTCACCGCTTTACGACCAAAGGAGCCTAAACTCTCGGTATATGTCTTCGACGAATCATTCACGGCCATTCGGGGTCGTGGCTCAACTCTTCTCCTCAAGTCATGGTACGATGCCCCGGCGAACATTGAAAAAATATGTTTCCTTTCGGGGTCGGAAGAGATTTGCCTGATCGAAGATTCTGGTCGGGCCCGTATTCTCTCTTTGATTACTCAACAATTTCGGTAAGTATTCTGTTCTATTAATAGAACCTATCTAAGCCAGTTATCATTCATAGCCCGGCTACACTCCAAATCAACGGCCGTGTGGCAGATGCGTTCTCCACTCCAGATGGCTCTTGTTTAATGGTCTCGATTGCTGATGAGACACCCCAATCTCAGAAAAGGCTTCTTGCTTTCCACTGGGCATCGTTTGGCTCTAACCAGGATGGCATCAATACCACACTGTTGCCTCCCTCAGATTCCGGCCATATCATCACGTCGTTCGAAGGAAGGAATAGGATACATATGCTATCCTTAAGGGGCAATACGATCACTTCTACGGCCGTTCAAATCAGGCAGAAGACTACGGAGTTCTCGTTTCGTTCCAATCAAAGCCATGCTTCTGGAGCTAGATTGGACACGACGAACAACAGCTTGATTGATTGCCACCTAGATGTATGGACTCGCTTCCCGGTTCTTCCCGCTGTCTCGCGCACTACTATTTCTCCACTTGGTCGGAAGCCTCGGCTGCTAGCTTTTGTTTCGTCGACGAAAATGGACTTACTCGACGATTATTTTGAAGGAATGGTATCCAAATTCAAGCGGACAACTCGAAAGCCCATGGATGAAGCGCTCTCAAGGACTCGCACTCTCGCAACTTCGAGTCTGTCTGATGTTTCAATTGCGCGTATATGCTCAAAATATGCTCTTGGTAGCTTTATCGTTGAGCTTCTATGCCTTATCCCGATACAGTATGTTCCGGTAGTTTTATCACGATATCAACACTAATGCTTTCCTTGCATCTATTTTTCAGTCTGGCAATCACTCGCGATAATCGTTTTCTTCCGTTGAAGGATGGAGTCTGGGACCCAAAACACGAGCGTTCCTTGCTTGGAGCTGATCTTCCCGCCATCGTTGATGCACTGAGTATCGGGTGGTACGAATCCCTGTTTCAGTCTTACATGGCAACTAAAGTAAGTGCTCATTCTATACGACTTGAGCTACTATCGAGCTTCTTGTACTTTGTTTAGCCCGTTCGCGTAGTCAGCTCGATGGGTGAGTCGTTTGGTCACACTCTAACCGGCCGTTACACTGATCCATTATAAATCACTATCAGGAGAGCAAAGTGTCGGTGAGTTCTTTTCCATTCCTCCTGATCCGACCATGGTACCGATTGCCTCTTTAAAACAGGAAAGAGCTACTGCTTGAATCATTTCGCAGACACATCGTTCGCGGGATCAGCCATGAGGACCACCGAAGGCGTATGGCTTTCTTGCACACCAACCGACGATTACTTGCTGGTGTCACTAGATTTCGAAGGTAACGCCGCTTTTTCATCCTTTTTCATGCGTCTTTCAACTCGTGGCGCTATTTGCAGGGGTTCATTCAATCGAACGAAGCGCGCAAGAAGACGCGCTCCTTGTTCTCTTTAACACGGCGATATCTAATCTTGTAAGCATTTATCCAAACATTTGCAACCTATCCAAGCTTACCAAAAGTTAGGTTTTATTCCGAAATAATTTTGCGCTGTCGAGAGATATTGCTGGGCTCTTCACGGTAACATCTCGTTGAACTCCGAATAATTTGGGGAGGGCTACTAAAATTCTCGCTTGCAGAGTTTTCAATCGTCGGCTATGGTCTTGGACCCGCGTGCAAATCCAGGGCTATTCAATGTGAAGCATTTGCCGCCTTCAATCATACGTTCAGTCTATTGACATCCTTTAAATACAGTCTACGCTCGCCATTATAATCAAGGACGTGACCGACTCGGATTCCAAAGATATTGTCAAGGAGTACGTACCACTTTCATTATCCGTCTGCCCGACTTTAACAGTAGCACAGGTTTTCTCTCAAGTTTCAGAGGATCGTGCAGAAAGAGCAAGACCAAAACTTTATATCACGACTCCATCGGGGCCGAATCCAAATTATACCGTGGCCCGTCATCAATTCGACTGGGTTTTATACCTTGTTTCGCCACCTCCGTAACTACCTTGACAAACAACCAATCACCCATCCGAGTGGAGGTGTCTTCTTACACAATCTCAAGACACTTATGGCCAAGATTAAGGCGAGTAGTTCCCTATTATGGTTGTGACCACCCGGCTCATACCATTAGTTATATACTGCCAGACTAGTGACTGGGGATCTTTGGATCGTTAGTACTTCATATGTTTCTCGCATACACCATTAACATTCACATGATGGAACAGAAAACCTCGCTACCCATCGTGCATTGCAGCTCGCAGAGCGGATGCAGCTTGCGCTTAGTCACGGCCGCCTCGAACAAGGCGTCGACTCATGCGGGCCCCTCAAGGTAATTAGTCTTGAACAGGAGTTTTGATATTTACTTACTAGCCAAATTATAGAACTTGGACACTGATGAAGATTTACCCTCGATGGAACTAGATGCAATATTTACTGTACCTGATTTCGCTGGCGGGAACGTGCATGACGATGAAAGCGCGACTGAGCAGTCGCTCGCGGCTTTGGTCCGCTCGTGCGAATCGGCCCTGGGGTCAAGGCATGATCTAGGTGACGAAACTTATTTTACACTACTCCAGAATCATATCTTCAAGCTATTGGATCGACGTCTCGAGCATGTCCGCCACTGGGTTCACGTCAACGTGGAGCGGTTTCCTCCAGGGAACCAAGATATTCGCAACGTTCACATCAAAGTGGATAATGTAGCGCTTGCGATGCGTGCGGCGGTTCGGCTTTGCTCCGCGACCTGCTCCTCGTGCCACTACCGCTGTCTCCGCCCGCACCGCCACTCAGACGCACATGACTGTGGCACAAGTCATCGCTGCGAATCCTCATGCGAACTTGCCGAAGACCACATTGATCCTGTTCCATGTGGCTTGCCGTAAGTCAATCAATCACTATCGAAATCATTTTTCATGAATTCTCTTCCGTAGCGCCGGCCACAGTGCTCGACACATGTAGGTAGAATTTACTATTCTCATGAGTGGGGTCTGATAGATGTAAATCTCAACAGGTGCGATGTTAAGGCTCACTCTTGCGGAGCCGATTGCGACCTAAGCGACAAGAGTGGTTGCGCTGGAGCTTGTGTAAAAGTATGGCTTTTCGGTTTTGTGGGATATAAAAAAAAACTAAATATACTAATCCAACGTAGCCTCTGGACCATGATGGAGACCATACGTGTTCAGCTCGCTCTCACCAGTGTGGACAAGTAAGTTCCGTTGGAGCATGGTAGATGCTGTCGCTCACTGCTTTGGCTCATATCTATTTTCAGCCGTGCAGCCTTCACGACACCAACACAGGATATAGTTGTCCGGGAGTCTGCCATGTTGATTGGTAAGTGTAGCGAGCCCGCTGATACATTTGTGGATCTAGCAGCTTATAACAAGAACTCTAGGGACTTACCGCATACACGTCACTCATGCAGCAACGCCAAGTCTTGCCCGATTGAGTGCCAACTTTGCCGTCGACTGTGTTGCGAGCCGGATCACTTCCACGGCTTGGACGTCGACGCAGTTCACCTTTGTGGCCAAAAACACGACTGCACTAATTTCTGTGATGCCCAGGGTATATGCAGGGTGCGTGACCGTCGTTGAAATAGGAGATGGAGCGAGTGTTTTTACTAATAAAGTATGAGTTAGATTGAGACTCAACCTTCTGCGATCAAGCTACAATTCTCTGGGCGCCACCAAGCATTTGAATATACACGGTTCTCGCAAGTCGAGCAACGGCTGACATGCGTGATCCCCATCCCGCCGGGGGAGCTACATCACGAAGGAGAACACACGCACAGCACAGACAAAGATGTATTCCATTTCTGCGATACTCGGTGTCCCAACTGCCAGTACCTTTGCAACTTGCCACTGGGTTAGTAGCGATTATCGTTGGATTTTTCAATTCTAACATAATAATTGTAGGTCATCCACAGGGGTTGCACGAAACCAGCCATGGCTCTATGACAACGACACAATGGGCAGTAGAAGGCGCTGACCAGGACGCCGTTTATGAGTTACAAGGTCGAAGGTTTGGCTCCGGGGACGAAGGAGGGCCCATGCTTTGCCATTTAATGTGTGCTGACCAAGGCCGACACGCACATATCGACTATTGCCGCGACCCCGTCAATTGTAACGAGCCCGAATGCGAACATATCAATGAGCGAATGCACCCCAACCCCGACCAGGCGAAAGATTGGATTTCACATCGTCTGAAGTGGGCGCGTAGCGGTAAGGCATTAGCCTCGTTTTAGCACACTTAAATTCATGCTTATGCTTTCCTCAGGCTTTCAAGGTTTAGCGGGTTTGATCTCACCATTAGGAAGTAACTGAACTTCCCCCCTCTCATCACGTATAGATCCCTACTCTCGGGAGCAACAGCTCGAATTTTCAAAGTGGTCAGTGGTACAATTTTGCAGTCCTCGCGATCCTAGTTTACTGAAATATCATTTCTTCACTTCAAAAGTGATGTGATGTGTGCAGGTCCGTTCTTGAAATGAAGTTAACGTCAGGCCAACTAACCTTTTTGCTCAAGGCCACGAGCACGAAGCAACTGCTACCACAAACGCTAATCCGTCGTATTGCAACCTTCCTATATTCCATCCACCGCAGCCTCGGGGCCAACAGACGGCCACTGGCTATGTATCGACGGACGGGCATTCCTTCAATTGCCAGAACCCTGCTCGTTTGCACCAAGCCTACCATGTGTGAGTGATGCCTAGAATACACATAATTTGGATATCTAATAAATTTGATCCCCAGAGTATTCGTGATTGATAGGTTTGTCGAACAAGTTGGGATCTCAAAAGCGCTACTAAGAACCATTGTTCACTTGCTAGCTCGGGCTCGATGAGGTCGAGTGATAGGCTTCCACTCCCAAACACGCCCGTTAGTGATATACTAAGCCGTAACTGCAACAATCGTTACGGCGCGGTTTTGTCCGCCTTGCATGGTTTCTGGCTTTCTCGAGAATCAGCTTCCACAAGGCAAGATGCGTATTCAGTAGTGACTTTTAACGAGGCGGCTACGGTATGTGCCGTTAACCTCGTAAAATCCGTGCATGTACTAAACTCCTTACAGACTAAGCTATCAAACGATTTTACAAGCACCGCAGAACAGCTCGTTGCAGATCTTACCTCACATTCGGTTCGAGGGGGAACAGACTTTACTAGGGCACTAGCGCAAGCCCAAACACTAATCCTAGAAAATTGGTCCAGCGACAGGTAAGTATTGTAGACAAATACCAAAGCCCGGGTTAAAATATTTTTTCAAAATTAAAAGGGCACCTGTACTTGTGTTTTTATCTGATGGAGAAAGCAGTGTTGGGTCCAATCCGGTGTATGACATCTGCAGGTTATGCGTGCGACTTGGGTGGGTTCACTTTATTTCTCCCG
Source organism: Ceratobasidium sp. C01 (assembly GCA_025200755.1). Classification (NCBI taxonomy): domain Eukaryota; kingdom Fungi; phylum Basidiomycota; class Agaricomycetes; order Cantharellales; family Ceratobasidiaceae; genus Ceratobasidium; species Ceratobasidium sp. C01. Next base: position 12,323 of record JANWGL010001345.1, read on the forward strand.
CTTACACTTGTGCTTACGACTGTGGTCCATAGTAAACCATTGGCGTTTTACACTGTATCTTTTGGATCAGAAGCACGCTCTGCCTCGCTGCGTCAGATGGCCAACATTGCCCAAGAGGTCTACGCATCTGCCCCACAGGACACTTTAAGCGCTGCTCGCGGGAACCCTTGCTCATACACCAACGCCATCGACACAGTAAGATCTACCCGCTCCAAGTCGTAAATCTTTGGTACTGAAACAGGCGTTTTAGATCCAATTAGCTGATACATTTTTGGGGATTTCTAACTCGTTGCAGAAACCGAGGGCCTCGCTGATCGGGCAGCAGTCTGGTGGCCGGTAAGTCTCGACTTATCTTGACGTTACCTTCCAATTAATATTCCCAATGTTAGCCGAGCTGCATGCGAGTAGAGTCAGTAGTTGACATGTTTGATGATACTCGATTCACGCTATGATCTACGATGTTTTTTTTTTCCTGGCAATAAACGCACTTCTTTAAACTACAATAAACGGCTACATAAATGCCTATTTAAGGAATAAACATACGAAATGTATCTGGAGGTGAGACTGGGAGCGGCCCATTGATTCGGAGGAGAGGCCGTGTAAGGTCAGTGCGCGCCGGCGAGGGAATATACAGGGGAAACTCGGGTGTGGATGTGTGAAGCTGAGTTTGAGTTTGTGAATTTGAGAGTCCGTACATTGGTATGTCTGGGCGCACTGGAGCCAGAGAGGGGCGCGCCAGCCAGAATTAGGTACGGGAAGGAGAGCGGGGGGGGGGGGTGGAAGTCGGGAGTGGATGTGGAAGTGGGAATTGGGCTTGCAAGAGCACCCACAAGCGCATGCGAAAGCGCCCAGATCTGGCGTTAGGCCGATGGCAGAAGTAATTTACGGAGGGGGGGGGACGTACGTGTAGGCGGGGTCAAGTGAGCGCGTTACATCGGGATCTAGTCTGCAAGGATAGTATTATGTGGGAGAACGCGAGCATGGATTCATGTGGGTAGGTTGATGTCGGGGATTACGGGAAGCCTACGAGGTCGTACGTATAGGCGTCGGGAGCAAGCCAGCTTGGCAACTTGGGTGGTGAGCGAGCGATTTGGGCCTGGTTTTAGCGCGTTAAGGAAGGGTTTGAGCGGGTAAACGGCGTGGTGGGTACAAGTATAATTAGGCCGAGAGTGCAAATGAGGCCCGCATAGGCTGGTTAGGTCTGCCGACCGCCTTGGGAAAGAGTGGTTGGGAAGTGATCGTAGCCTAGGAGAGAATTTCATCTGGTTTTGGGTTCGGCGCTTAGAGTGGGGTCTAATTCCGTATCGGTTTGCCGGCTGACTGGAACTTTCTTCGAAATCCAGACTCACCCAATCCGCGTCGGGGGATTCGAAGCTCGCTGGGGCAGGTCTAGGAAATCCCGTTGCAAAGAATTTGAGGAAGCCGCACCATGGGCATGCGCTCTTGTTAATTTCACAGGGACTAGTATCACCTCCAAGCGTATGTTCTATACGATCAGGTTCGACAAAATCCTCGGAATGGCGACTTTGCTGCTTCTGGTTGCGACAGAGGGACTACGTACTCACACTTGGCCGGAGCAACTCGGTCCCAGGATTTCCATGGAGTCGTTCACGAAGAGCTCCCCAACCATTACTCCTGCTGCAACTCTATCCTTTGACTCACCACATCTACCGATGCTAGATTAGGCCACCTAGTAGCGAGAACGCTAAGATCGGAAGGGGTCGTCGGGATCCTCACTGCCAACATTCAAAAGATACCACCGAACGCCTCTTATCTTGTATCTCCCGGCGGGGCGACCGAATTGACCTACTACGTCTCTGAGGTTACCTGTCTATTCCCTATGGCCCAAACTATCTGCGACCGCACCCGACTCGTGGCGAGAGCGTCGAGCGGTCCAGGGCCGGTCCTAGCGCGTTGGGCAGACGGTCCCAAGGGCAAAGGACCGACCAATCTACCTAGTACCAGGCTCTCTCGGGCGCATGCCCCTAATTGGCAGGTGTGTAATGAACGTCGCGTCGAAGAGGTTACCAACTGCTGTGATGGCTAAGGAACATATCATAGTTCTGACAGTTCGCTCGAACCTCAAGTATTCCTCGCCCGCGTATTCGGGACGTCGTTGACCTCGTGTCGACAAGCGAAGCCTTCATCGGCATAGCCATCGTCGCCGAACCCGCATCCCCCGTCTTCCGGGACCTCGTCCTTCACACCTAGTGTCATAAACGGCCGAGGCGGAACCATTGCCCCACCCGGTTAGAACGCACCTGTGCTCTCGCTTCATGCCGGAAGGCCAATCTTATCCCCAGATGCGGCATAGAGTTGATATGTCGGGTCTGAGCGGCTATTCGGGTGGCAAAATTGAACGAAAGTGACCGCTTATCGGACGATCTTATTGCGGTGCCAGCGCAGCCACAGCACACCTGGCGTGCTCAGCGTGTATCGAAGCACCAGCACCCATTGTTTTCGGTTGCCTTCTACGATCTCCGCCATGTAAATTATACCGATGGACGTTCCCACTAGGTATTTCTGGCCTTTCCTTTCTGTGCTTCCGACCTGCTTTACGTAGGCTGCCCGTCGGTGCTGTGTTGTGCGGCCACTTTTTTGCTCGCTCGACCCGCACCTTCAAGCCTTGCTCCCTTAAATAGAGGACCCACATTCCTCGAATCACCAACCCACTTCTCTACTTCTCAATTCTTCCATCTCAGCCAACTTATCAATATGTCGACCGCGCACGATGACACCAGGGCGATTCTGGTGCGCCTGTTTGTCATATCTCAATCATTTATTTCAATTGATGTTTTTTGTAGAACGAGATTCTTGCGTCTTCGGAAAACCCATTAGTCGATATTATGGCTAATCTCTCTCAGGGGGAGTCTTCCGGCGGCATCAACTTTGGGGCAGGGGGTCGGACCACGGGTTCTAGCGGCTCAGATGGAGGCGCGGCTATTCGCCAATTCCTCGCAAGCATGGAGAGCGTAGCCCAGGGATCCAAAAGGACTGATGCGGGCCCATCCTCCAGCTCAAAGGCCAAAGAGCCCGAGGATCAAAAGAAGAAGCTTGAAACCCCAAAGGAAGAGCCAGAATCAGTCGTCGATCGCGTGAAGCGCGAGAAGCTAGATACTTATGAGCGATCTTTTCTCGAGAGCATTGTCGACGCAGGTGAGTCGGTCCTCCTTTTTCCTAACTATGGCATGTCTAATTACAAGCACCCTATATCTTAGAACAAATCACTGCCAACTTCGAATCCGTGTATCTCCCCGAGGACGTAATCGACTCCCTGCGATCTCTGGTGTCGCTCCCGCTCATGTGCCCCGAGGAGTTCCAGGTTGGGATTCTGAAAACACATACGATGTCGGGAGCATTGTTGTTTGGCCCGCCAGGCACCGGTAAAACACTTTTCGCACAAGCCATAGCTAAGGAATCGGGAGCAAACATGGTCAGTCAACCCAGTCGTGTCGCCAGACACAACATTAATACCACCTACGCTACAGATTATGGTCAAGCCGTCAGATATTATGGACAAGGTATGGCTTCCTATTTCGTCTCAATAGATACACTTTAATAACCGGGAGATTGCAGTGTGTGGGCGAAAGCGAGAAACTAGTACGCGGCCTCTTCAAGCTCGCCCGACGCCTCCACCCCTGCGTAGTCTTCATAGACGAGCTTGATTCACTCTTCGGCGCTCGTACACACGCAGGACAACAATCATCTTCACGCTGGCACACGAGCATGCTCACCGAGTTTATGCAAGAGATGGACGGGCTTATGCCATCCAAAGTGGTTGTTATCGGCGCTACGAATCGGCCGTTCGATTTGGACGACGCTGTTCTTCGTCGTCTCCCATGCCGAGTGTTGATCGATCTCCCGGACCAGATAGCGCGCCATGAGATATTAAAGATTCTGTTACGCGAGGAGGCATTGGCAGGAGATGTGAGGCTAGGCAGCTTGGCGGGTATGACCGACAGGTACAGCGGCTCCGACCTGAAGAGTGAGTGTTTCTGAATACTCCTGCTGCTGTTGTGACTCACTCAGATTACCTCCAGACTTATGTGTTGCTGCGGCAATCAACGCCGTCAAAGAGAGTGTCGCCGTGCCCTGGAAGACTGGCTCCAAGAAAGGCAAAGAACGCGCACCAGGACAATCGACTTTCACGCGCACCTTTGATAAACCATACGGAAGCATCACTCCTGTGCCAGAGACGACTGGAGCCAGCATTACCGAGGTCACGGACTCACCCTCCAGCAAACCTATGACCGCCCCCATCTCACCCGAATCTTTGACCGATTCTTCCCCCGCTCCGTCTCCCAACGACTCCAAACCTGTGAAAGCAACGTCCCCCTTCGCGGCGAAGCGCATCCTCGCAAACAAGCACTTCTCGCACGCATTGACGCAAGTTGGGCCATCTTCATCTGATGCCCAAAGTAGCCTGGGCGAGATTCGAGCCTGGAACGCTAAGTTCGGATCGGGGGCGAACAAGACGGCTGGCATTTTGGGCGGAGGTTATAGCGGCCACTCTGCTATTCCGTCATATAACCCATCTAGCGCCGGAACGGGTATTCCAAACTACGGTGCTCGTCCGGGAAGCAACCTTTTCGGAAGCTCTGGCATGGGCTCGGGACTTCCAGGAATTGGCAGCTCTTCGAGAATGGGTAATCTAGGCATCCCAGGATACGACATCCCCAGCTCTGGCGCTGGCGCCAGCATCCCCAAATTCCCCTCCAGTACGGGCACTAGTATTCCAGGGACCACCAGCACCGGCGCTGGCATAGGGGGGCCGCGCTATGACACCGGAAGCCGGCAAGAAAACGCGTCGCGGTTCGAACAAGGAATTGTGGGCGGCGACTCGATGGGATACGCTGGCTCAGGCACGGGGTTAGGTAGCTCGGGATATGGTGGTTCCGGGATGGCGGGTGGGACTCGTGATATGTCGTGGCTACAGCAATCCGGTACTTCGTCTGGTTTGGGGTTAGGGTCGAGCGATTCAGACTATAAGGGCATCACTGGTATCCCGGGAGGTGGGCCTATTATGGGTCTTCCGTCCAACGGCGTGCTAGGAAAAGCCGTTGGAGTCTAGAACACGGAGATAATATGTGGCCTGCAATGGCTTGAAGCATCGAGAATTCCACTGATACCATTTACAATGCTAGATCTGTAGACTGAAACTATGTATTCCGCCTCGTATGTATACTACTATACTTTTCTTACATTTGGGTAAACAATCATGACCAATTTCCACAAAAATGATTGTTAGGAATCCGGGATGGAGCAGACGGGGCGGCAGAAGAGCGTTACAGGGCCTTGTGTGTATGGTACAATTCAAAAAATGTGTGTCACGTGTGAGAGTCTCCTGCGCATTTGGGCCGTGGGACAAACATGCAAAAACTTGCCTCATTTTCTCTTCACAGAAACCACACCTACTGTATCGATAGTCCCGCCATTAGTGCGCCGATCACCTTCAGCCAATTCTAGAGAGAAAAGAACCTGTGCTTAACATATCCGAATCTGTGGTTGCGACTACCTTGTTCTCATGCACTCGGAGATAATTACAAACTATGAGCTGAGACAAAAACATGTGCCCCATTCCCTTTTTTCGCAGCGACCACACCTGACTCTGCATCAACGATCCTCCTACCGTAATTTCTTTCGCCTAACTCTACAAAACCAAATGCTAGGCGCAGTACGTTTCAACGTGTAGATATTGCTAGCTCTCGTGTACTATCCGCTAACCACTAGTACACACTCTCCAGTGGCCGGAAGTGCCCTTTAACAAACGACAGATGTATAAACTAAGAGAAACACGCTAAGCTGGGACCAAATACATTGTTAGCTTGCTGAAATCCTTTTATCATGGCCTGGCGACGCCTCCTGATGTTGACCCGGACTCCTATATTTTGACCTATGCTCGTGCTTTGGGAGTCACATAAAGCTGTATGTTCCAATTGGGTCTACTATATTCTAGTTTATCTTGGGTTCAGCTTGGTTACGCCTGCTTCAACGTCGAGATCGCTTGCTGGGCAATTCTCCAAAACTTTCAGACCTCGCCAAACTACTTGATGCTCTGGTTTACTGTCGCTCAATGGCTCAACGGAATTCTGTCATTCGAGGTTCAGATTTCTTCTCCGATAATTCCCCACGGGTCTTATTTTGCCAATCATTGAAGGCCTGACACTGGTCGTTACGTACGATGGGGCGCGGTGATATGGCCTCAGTAAGTTAGGCATCTGGGTACAATCGATGAATGGTCCACCACAACGAAAGGATCCGTGCATATCTCAGTGCTTATGTTCTTTTCAAGATTCTACTATATTTTCTCTCCCTTAAATGGCTATTGGCAGGCGGAAAGCCCAGCTCTCCATCGTTCTGGCTACACACGGTATATGCTTCTGACTAGTTTTGGTCCTGGTTGCTATCTCGTACCTGTTCGCCACCGAAGATACTACCTCCTGCTCTCCAAGGTTGACATTCGCATCAATTAGACAGTGCATCTATCGGAAATTCAAAAACAGTGACTTATCAGGATTACGCGCGTCCAAGGACCGCAGTTTGAAGTCAGAGAAACGCATATAGACACAAAACACATAGTTCTATCATGTTGACAGCACAATTTTTGGTAACCTTAAACCAGAATTCCGCAATAGATAATCAATTCCGCTCAAACCCCCAAATATAGGAGTTCCGCTGGTTGTTTCTTGGACTAAGTAAGATGGGTTTCTGGATAATACCTGCCAAACGGGTCGGGCCGACATCTAACGAACAAACATACGATCATGACTAGAGCGACTCAGCTAATGGAATTGAAGCGAGCCGGCTGATAATTTCGGTTGATAATTTCGTCAGAATTATTCAACAAGTAAAGTCCTTAGTTATAGAGTGTGCGTACCTGAATAGAGTTCTGCGCGTTCGCCGCCCGGCTTTCGACGCTTGTTGGCGGAGTCTGTCCTCACCCTAAGCCCTTTCATTCGGTTCAGCACGAACCCCGACGCAGACAACCGTGTCCACACACATATCATTGTCATCATACGAGTAAATTCCGGAACAGCATATCTCATTCACGCTTATACATTATGCAGCACAACGACCGCGATCAACAGACAATACGAGCACGAGCAGCCAACGAGCACAAAACACACAAGAAAACACATCACCCCCTCTACCCCTATCACGCTTCGGAGGACGGCCCCTGCCCATCCTCCGTCTTGAGAGCCAACTAAGCACCTCCCTCCGCCCTCGCCGGCGAGCTACCCCTCGATCCTCCTTTCCTTCCAGCCCCACTTCCACCCGCAAACTGCTCGACCATCTGATCCACAGCAGCATCGTTCTCATTCTCTCCACGCCCATCCACCGCTTCCCTAATCAGGCTGATTGTGCTCTCGATGCTTCGTCGGCGCGTCGAAGGGCTCGTCATCGTCGTGCCCAAGCTGCTCGCACGTCCGTGCCCCCGCTTGAATCCAGCAGAGAGCGGAGCCGACGAGTGTGGTGAGCCGGGTGCGCCGGGCGAGCCGAGATCGGCCGTGCCCTTGGCGATGGCAGCTTCCAGCGAACTCGCGAGGGAGGAATGGGAGCTATGTCCGGGGACGAAGCCGGTGGAAGATTGAGGAAGATCCTCGGCTGGGGTGGAAGCGTTGGAGAAGTGCTCCTGGGGGTCGATGAGCTCGGGAGGCAGGCGTTCGTTCTCGATATCCGACTTGCGACTAGATATATATGAGAGTAGCAAATTGAAAATGAGGCGGATTTGGAGAGGGCGAAGGATAAGCCAAAATATATCAGGACTGTCCAGGTTGAATAGAGCCCAAACGACTCACGCATCATCGAACGAGCCAATGCTATCCTTAATATTCTCAGCACCGGCCGCGAGCACGCCCTGCTGTAGCTTCCCAGCCCCTCCAACGTTCTTCAGCTCCGATACACGCTCAGATTCCTCTCTACAACCCCAGCCGCCCGAATGATCAGTACAAAATACTAATCGAAGGAATATAAGGTATCAACACACCGCAAGAGAGAGAACACCCTGCTCATCCGTCCGACCGCGAGAATCTTGCTCTTGATCACACGTCTCCGTTCGGCACCTTCCGCTGCATCGTCGGGCTTCTCGCCGTCTGGCGGCGTGGGTGAGACCAGCTCTTCCTCTTCCTCAGCCTCGAGTTCCTCCTGGGAACAGCAGTTCAAGATCGCCATCAACATATCCGTAACTAAGTAAGCAAATAAAATTAATAAAATTAATAAAATTATTCTCTCCTTGTACTCCGAGACTCACTCTTCTCCCCAACGAAAGGTAAACTCCACGTAAATACGTCCATGAAATTAGGCAGCCAATATGGATGGGGCGTGCAGTTGAACTGTCGGATATTCATCACGTTGCTCTCGTATTTCAGCACGGCCGCCTTGTTGTTGTACACGTCGAGGTAGTTTGGCGCGCTGAAGATGGTCATGACCGAGGGGAAACCTATCAAGCAAGGAGGATAGGCCGGCGGCGTAGGGGAGTCGAGAAAAATAGGTGAATTGTGGAAGAGAGAAGGCGGCAGCGGAAAAGGGAGATAACGACGAGTTAAGCATCACTGCGTGTGTCCAGCAATTTAGGTAACAAAAGTACGCACCCGTCGTCTTCGTCTTTCTATACATCCGATACCCAGTGTCTTGCGCCTCATGCGCTCGGATAATTGAAAGCAGGTTATTCCGTTCCAAGAATTGGCACGCGGCTTGGTACCTGTTTAATATCAATTGAACCGTTAAATTAACTCCCCAATCAATTTAGATCGCCCCGCCACTCATCGCCCAACTAGAGTTGATCTGTTTCCCCACTTCTCCACAAAATGATCGACTCACGTGAAAAAGTAGCTGCATCCCCGCACATGGTTATGTATAAAACTCTCGTTCGTCTTCTCGCTACCAAAGTCCTCTAGTGGATCCGCCCACAAGATATCGCACATAAGTCCATGTGTCGGTGGCTCGCGGAAACGGTCAATCTGGAAGTAGTGTCAGAGTTCAATACCATCCAATATCACGACAAAAAATCGAGAATAGAAGACCGCAGCCAAGAAGGGAATTCAGGAACAGCCGATTCGCGCCGGAGGATCAAAATTAGGGTGTAGGGATGAGAAGGTTAAGGGTGATATGTCCTCATCGAGCGAACAAAAGATGAAGGCATCGAAGACGCCCCGGTCAGCGCCAGCGACCCAACGGGGCATTATTTCGACTCGGTAAACGCCTCGGTGTGAGATGGAAGAACATCCAAACCAAACGCAAAACCAATCCGAGACAAAACCACGAAATACACCGACTCACGCTGCGCAGATCGTCGAGGGTGTGGAGTTCCGGACTCAGCCCTCCGTGAATGCATAGGAACTGCTTGTTCATGATAGCTGCCAAAGGGAGCGTGCAAAACGAGTCCATCACCGCTTCATACAGTCGCTCAGAGTATTTGTGTTTACCTGGATCCACCAGGGATTAGCTCGGAGAACAGAGACACGTAAAAATGAACGAGGAGAAAACGCACACTCCAGCTTAAACGTAAAGTAGTCGGTAAGATGGCGACATTCGTGGTTCCCGCGTAGGAGGAAGAGGGTGTCAGGGTACCAGATTTTGAGACTCCACAGATAGAGTACGCATTCGATACTGAAGTAGCCGCGATCGACATAGTCCCCGAGGAAGAGATAACGCGTATCGGCCGGGTTCCCACCGACTTCGAATAGTTTCATAAGGTCATACTACAAAGAGAGTGAGGGACGGCGCGATAGGGGGATGAGGGGAAAGACTGACGTATTGGCCATGAACGTCACCACAGACTGCAGAAACGCGATAAGCACAAATGCGCAGCAGAAACGAAGAACGCACCAGTTATCGGAGCATCTACTTCGAGTAAGTTGGGTTCTGCACGCAATAGTTCAGTGCCGCGTTCGATGATCCATAGCGCCTGTTCCTCCGTCAATCGCCCCTCGCGATAGAAATGGTTCTTGAGGAACGCGATATCTGGCTTAGAAGGATCCGCACGCGAGAAAAATTGCGCCTCGGTGGGTAATGTCATTGCTGGGGCTTGAACCTGCAAATCTGTTAGCAAAAATCGGAGATACACCAGGCGACTTACATCTTTGACGGCGCGCTCCTGTGTGCTAACTACGCTACCATCTTCAAGCTGATGTTGAGTGAAATCAATGTCAGGAATTTGGGCCTTGTCTTTGTTCTTGATTTGGTCCAATGCCTTGACAAGATGTGCTTGAGACATGGTCGTTGGTCGTAGGTTGCAGGGTTCCACCCACACACTCACGTGACATAAGGGTGGCGCCTCCTATTGATGGACGAGCCACAACAGCCACCAAACTTAACCTCACAGATTTGAGACGATCGATAATCTTCGAGCAGCGTGCCAAGAATCTAGAACCTCTTTTCATTCGTAGGCTCGCTCTTTACGCCGTCCAGGAACCATTCCATTATCTATAGGCACACCGGTGTACCCCATCCCGAACAGTCTTTTGGCCTTTCTGGTAGACAGATACACTTTGCATTATTCAAGTTCTCGAAACGAATTACCCCAATTCTGCTAATACCACTGTATGTTCTAAACGACACCAAGAGTGAAAATTACATTCCGAGATAATGAGAAGACTCCAATTGGCCAGATGGGAAGTAAGATTGACTGGGGTCATATGATCCCAAATAGGTGTTTGTCAATGTTCGGGGATATACACACTGCCTGCCCCGTTGATTCAAAACCTATTTGGGTTTGACATAAATACCATTAGTACAGCATACATAGAATCGAATAGCATTTCTTAATACACTCGTAATAACATTCGAGACCAATGGAGCAAATCACAATATGAGACTTGCGAATCGTCCACGCCAATTTACGCTCTCAGCAAACCTACACACCAAAGTCTAGCTAAGTGTACGGTCCATAAATAAAGGGGCTAATGCTTACTTTAGCTTCATTTCCCCTCGTTCGCTTCTGCTCCTGCCTCAGCTCGGGTTCGAGCTTGAGCAACGTACTCGGCAAAAATCTTGTTAGGATCCTTCCCTAGTGACTTGACGTATGCCTTAGTCTGACGATTCGTCTTACGCAAAATCGCCCGATTCTCGCGCATCTTCTTCTTATGCGCTTCCCAACGCTTAGCTCGACGCTCATAACGTACCGACTCTGTCTCTTTCGCGGACTTGTTGAAGGCAGGCCACATAATCGGACCTTGCTTCAGCTTCGTTGGATTTCTTGGCCCTGTCGGTACTGGTCGAGTAGACCTAAACCCAGCAAGACCTTGTAATCCAAATTAGGTCTACGATGAGCGGGTTGGCAAGACGATTACATACTAGCATTTTCAGGAGCTAGCGGGACTGTCGAGGTCTCTCCTATGACAGTGCGCGGCGGGTCCATTGGAGCTGATAAGTGAGTCTGTTTTATCATCGAATTAGGTCAAAATAAATAAAAGTTAGTTTAGAATGCGCTTGAACCAGTTGGTGGCAGACTCATACAAACTATAGTTACGCACCAACCAGTTCAATATATAAATCACAAAGGAAGGACGGTTGAATAGATGCGTAAAGAGTGGCGAAAGTGGGCGAGGGCGGTTGAAGCTGCGAAACGGGGATAGGGGCGACGCCTTGAAACCTACTGTGTTGACTTATTTGTTCTCAGGGGTCGGGTCCGAAACTAACAGGAAGTGCCAACATTCTGACCGCAGTTTCTGACTCCAACTAAAGTTCGTCTCGCGAACGTAGCTCAAGGTCCACGACATTGATATCGCAGGATCAGGCACGGGTCGAAGAGGCGTGTGACTAATTTGGAAAGATTATACCTTTTTGTCCAGTTAGGTGCCTTTAGGATGCAAATATGCTAAGAATTTATCCCGAATCATTCAGGTCCGTAATGATCTTCCTGTTCAATAGAAGTAATTTGACTGGCGGGTACACTCGCTCGTTTTGTTGACTTAATTCTACTCGAATGGTAACAGCGAGAATATATGCGCGCCCTGATTCACGAGACGACAGTATCTCTCTAGTTTCATTATTGAACCTTTATCCCCGTGGTCCTATTGGTAGGGATAAGATGTCGAAATATTGGAATAGGGTGTAGTCCAGCGGTGCTCACTGCACCTTGTTGAGACCATTGACGGAGCTAGCATCCTGTGTCGCGTTTACTCCAAGCAAAAATGCCCAGTAATACTCGCCAGCACCCTATCCCGAATCATGCCGATTCAAGGCTAACGGTTACACGTCCAGTTAAAAAGGTCCTCGTTCACGCCGAGTTCCAAATAACTTCTTCGATATTCTTCCATGGCATGTGAGGTATGGGGACGAAGAAGCCGTCCCTCAAATTTTATCTTCAGACTACCGTTCCCTACCTAATCCCGGGACGCAACTGGATCTACTCTTTGGTAGAACAGAATAGAACCGTGTACACTGGCGTCCCGAATCATTTCTGAGATATTCTTTATCTGATAAGCGTGTCAGATCATGTACTGTACGCTTTCGTGACACCTCGACCACTCATAGTCTTAATTCTCATTTAAGTGCGCATTTATTCGGGTTTTTGTTGTATAGCAGGTATCTCTTCGATTCGTTGCATCCACTGCTCAACGATACACGCATTCTCGGACTTTTATCGGCCTACGAGTTCCTGTGCTAGGAATCTGCTAATAATTTATCTCAAAACGTGTATCAGTTTCCACTTCCCCAATGGAGATATTCTGGTTGCCACGTTTTAGATGTTTTACAGTGAACAAATGTTGACAACAAGAATACAATTATATCAGGTCAATTAAATAGGACAAATATCACTCGTGTGAGTTTTTCCCGGTGGTCCATACGTGTAAGGGAGGAACATCAAAGCGATGGCCGCGACGGTTTGTAGGTAAATGTCGCTTTCCATCCCAGTGGGCGGGGGGGTCAGACGGGTTCAATGATTAGCGTACGTAATTTTATCATGCTCAGCAAAATCACTTGCGACGCTAGGCAGTACGTATCGCAATCCTGGCCGTGCCGTCTCACGACTCACTTTTACAAACCCGTGTACGAAGATCCCCGCTGCCTCTGTGGGCTTAGCAATTGTTTAGCAGCTTCTTTGACACTTTTTTTCGCACACGAGGCGGCGGCAATAGACCAACCCTGACTTTCGTCGTCATTCCGGCCTTTTCTTGTCTGATCTTGTTGGTGACTTGGCTTAACTCCGCGGCGGAACCATATAGAACCACGTCCATTGACATCCTCGAATCATGTTTAGGGTTTGCTTAGTTGGCTATCGCGGTAATCCGTCAACGCTTACGCGTTGAAGCTGACACCCCCGTCCTCGTTATTTCGTCAGACGTATTGAAAGGTACCTAGTTAAAAGGTCCATAATTTTGCTCCTTGTCCAATATCCTCATTCTTCAGCGACTAACACCTGGGTCGATTACGTTTTTCTCCTTCCACAATGACAAATAGTCCTCTCAAGCACATCGTCTTTGTCGCTGGACCTTCTTGGGGTACATAAGCTTCATTTATCACGGGGATTTATCAAGACTGATGCTTTTACAAGGCCACCTGCGTCCAGCTCTCAAGTTTGCAACTCGCACAGTCGAAAAGTTCCCCAACGCATTTATTTGTACGTTTCAGACCATGTAGTTGAACTAATCGCTCATCACCTGTTTAGCTGTGTTTGTCCATGGACCTCAGGCTCCCAAGGCATTAGACTATCTTAAAACCCAGTCTCCCTTCTCTCGGGAGCAAGTCCGCGTCGTTCCTTCGGTCTCCACTGTGAATCCTGCTGGCGCTCCGCTAGAAGCTTCTATCCAGATCGAGAACCCCCTCGACATAATCTCAGACATGGAGAAACGGTTTGCTTTATGGATCACCGAAGAGCTCAAGGTGACCGGTCTTGGGGCCAACGGGTCTGCTATTGAGCCTCCAAGTTGGATCCTCGAAGATCACATAAACGGCGGGATCTCTTTAGTCAGCAAAGGTGTACATGGTTTGCCGATCGTATCATGGTGGCTTGGACCGGCCGTATCCTTGATTAGGCGAGTGTTTAAATAGATAGCTTTCATATAGATTCACTCATATCTCGCTATAGCCACATCGGGAATGTGGAACACGGCCAGGGTGGAAGATTGCTTGAAAGTGTTGGGACCACTTATAAACGAGATGGGTTGGCCAATGGGAAAACATTTGCAGACATATACAATCAGGTATAGCTGGAATTGTAGCTAGGTTATTTGAGAGATCTTACACATTTCCTTTTCAGGAACTAACGAATAGACTAGTGTGCATTCCTGGCCTCCCAGCTCACTACGAGCACGAGCAAATTCCTCAGCTACTGTCCTTCCTCCTCCCTTTTATTGCTCCAATGGTGGAACGTTGGACCCACATGTTAAACAACGTCGATCATATCGCT
>JANWGL010001349.1:0-14908 GCA_025200755.1 Ceratobasidium sp. C01
ACCGACGCTATAAAAGTATCGAGAGTGAAAAAATCGACTCGGATTTGATGGTCAAGGAGTGATATCCGCCGCGTGATGAGACTCTGCCGGGGTTAGACTCGATAGAGTAGATAGGCGCGTGCGATAGAACGCGCTGTAAACAAGTCAAGGAGAGGATGAACAGAGGGCGTACTGATAAAAAGCGAGGGGGAAATAGTTAGCTATCGTAGACTAATGGACTTGGGGGCAATGGGACCCTCCAGAAATGCAGAGGAGATGATACGGTGGAAAAAAATTGCATAAAATCCGTAATTAACCAACGAAGGAGCGCGATACTCAAGACAAAATAGGGGCAAAGGATGTGCAGGACGAGTCACTGCTCGACTCACACGGTGATACTGCCCGAATCACGTCACAGGGGAAGTAGCGGCTGGTGCCGAGGGATGGGGGAAGATATGACAAGAAGATAATATATTGATGGTCGTAGATTAATGTGGCGACGTTGCAGGAGACGTCGAGAAGGGGGCAAGCCGCGGCGCAGTCGATGGCAAGGCCAGCGGGGAAGAGAGCAAGGAAGACTCACAGATATTGGCCCAGGCATGCCCGACCGACCCTGAATCTCGTCACGTGATCGCGTAGCTACAATTGCCAATCCCCTCAGCGACAGCTTTGTCCCACCCTCAGCACATCATCCCTCCACAGATTATATGCCTAGAATGTCGACTGTCTATGTATAATCAGTCCCCTATCCCAAGCGATCAGAAAGCCCCATAGGCACCACCCGTCTTTCTCTGATCCGCCGTTGCTGGAGTGCATATATTCATTCCATGCAGGGTTTACAATCTGAATTCTACACTTCGAATTCCCAGTTCTAGGGGGACCCGCTCTCGAAGTTCACGTGGCCGAGCCACCACCGAGTCCAATAAATAGGATCGGCCACCTGGTACGTTTCTTGCACGCTCGCGCGGGATGTCGGGAAATAGATCCGCCTGCCTCCCCATCCTGGCTTCCTACTCTTACACTAGACGTCAGAATAGCCTAAGCTACCAAACTCAGTACTTAGACCGGACAAAAATTCCACTCTGAAGTAACCCTAGGGTCAGATCTACTCCCCCGCGCGCCTACCTGATTGTGAGAACACATACATTCCACCGTTGTGCCTAGACGATCTCTTCAGCTTAAACTATGGTGTATCTACGGCGGCCCGCCCTCTGTCGCACGATGAGAATTCCCAGCCAGCGTGCTGCGCGCAGCATTAGATTTAGTCCACGCAAAAAACAGACACGGGGTCGCGACGCGGTCATTTGATTCTGACGTCAGATCAGATGGCCGAGTGGATTAAGGCGCAAGGCGGGGTTGAAAGGTCCTGTATAGTCCCATAATGAGCTTCACGGGCGCTTATTTCACCACCGGCGGCGAGTGGCCGGCCTCGGCAACAGCGCTGTAAGGCTGGCATGGCTGAGGGGAGGGGGAGGTACGACGTAACGTGCGAAAGTACGCTTGTGCTTGAGCCTGTGTCGGGTATACAGGTTATCGTGGTCGGGAAGCACAGCTTATGCACCCCTCGGTTCTAATGCAAATGCTAGTTTCTTTGGGAGACTGCTTAGTTTGCTTTCATAGCTTCATAAGAAAGTTAGGATACATCACAAATAAGTTTATCTAAGCGCTTGCACAAGATACATTAGAATACCTATGAGCAAAATTGAAGACGGCCTCAAAATAAAATAGTTAGTTGATAACTACTAAGCCCTCCGGTTGAACCGCAGTCATCTAGGAACCCGGTGAGATACGAGCACAGAACAGTTGTGGGTCAATATATGCTCACCTGGAATCGAACAGTACCAGCCAACGGACGTGACTTGGCTTCGCGCTCCCAGCATCGAGTAAGGATTGACCATAACATGTCCCCTTGCCTACTTTTAGTAGGTATACTGCCCTCTGGTCGTTCAGGATGGCGGCCTTCAGCTATTGCAAACATAACTCCGAAATCATTCAGCCCATTGTATGGCACAGATCCAGTGATGATTTCCTGCACAACCTATAATGTCAGAATGGAACAACAAGACAAATGATAACTTACCAGTATAGTCTAATAGACCACGTACATTTTAAGTCAATTAATTCTTCCCAGGTTGGATACTTACGCACCATTCCAAGCGCAAACACATCAGCCTCGAAACTAAAAGAATCTTCCCCACGAAGCAACTCCGGTGCCTACTCTCCCTCTTAGAGCAAGCACGGCACGGCTCGTACAAGAGAGCCACTCACCGCCCATCGAGGAGACAAGCTAGTCTTCGCAGTCGTATACGTGAACTGTAACGTGCGCTCTTGCAGGACCGCATTTCCAAAATCAGTCAGCAAAGGATCACCGTTGTCGGACAATAGAACGTTGGCCTGAAACAATCGTCAGACCGTTTACAACGACTACGAACCAGACAATGCACGTACGCCTTTGAGATCACCATGCACCTAGACAAGCTTTAATCAGCACTACAATGGTACAAAAGATTGGTTGGTCCGAACAAAGCTACTTACAACGCCACATGAATGCAAGTACGCCAAACCATCGGCTACTTGCGTGCACTACCCGCATACAATCAGTCCCAGCGAAACACACGAGTCTACGTCCTCACCAGCAACAGCCGATTCATGTTAGGGTTCTCAGCAAGGTAATTATTCAATGATCCTCGGGTCACCCAGGGGGAGACCATTCCTATCTGCCCGCGAAATTTGACTATCCCAAGTAACTTCAGGATATGTCGATGCTCGCATTTAGACCACGTGTGAATCTCGCGAGCTGCGTGCTGGATGTACCATTATTGTACCACAAAGTTTGTTGCGCCTATGTGGAGATCACTCACCTTCATGTGTTTCTGTCCCCCATCGGATGAGCCAAAGAAAACTCGCATGCATTTAATAGCAACCAATGAACCATCCTTCAGCTTGCCTCGATAGATGTCGCCGAACCCCCCCGTCGAAATGGGGTGCTTGGTGCAAGTTGATAAGTCCAAAGCCCGAGAAATGTTCTGACATCCATGTTGAGCTAATTGCCGGATGATATCAGAAGCGGTCTAGTTGGGGGGTAAGATCCAGAAGATATGCGCTATGAAATTAACATCATACCATCGTACTTGCAATCACAGGCGCGGCCAGGCGACCGGGTACGCTTTCCCCCCTGTTGCGAGTGTTAGCAAGAGACCCTGAGGGCGGGTCGTCTGCTAGCTCGGGCTGAGACGACATGCTCGCAGGTGGTACCAGTGGTGGAGGGGAAGACGTCGATCTAAGTGGAGAAGTCGATCGGTCGAGGGGCGGCGCAGATGTCATGCCATCGTTGCTCCCCGTTGCTATTACTGCAGAGCGAGTTACTTTGGGCTGACGAGTATCCTCTATGGTGTGGAGGGACGACCTATACTTGGCATCCTGAGGTTGCAATGACTCATCTTCATCGCTCGAACGTCCAGGGCTGGTATGCTCGCCTTCTGAGAACTGTGATGGGAACTCGTGGTGACTGCGGCCTAACAATTGTTTTAGCCTGAGCGAGACCGACAGCAACAGGTGGTAGTGCGGGTACTCACGTTCCTCATCTCCTACGACTGGGCGCATCCTTTTTGAGGACCGGCGAGATTTTCTGCCCTTAATCACGCGAAGTTGCTTGGGTGGCGTATCATTGAGGATATCTTCGACACTGGCACCGTTATCGTCCGCATCCTGTGGTGGCGTTCTAGGGTCCCGATTTAGCCATGATTTAGGTCCAGTTTTAGGCTTCGAATCCGGTAGGGAGCTAGAGAACGGTGAATGCGTGCCCTTGTTGTCGGTGCCACCAGTGACCGAGGGAGGGCGGAATACTCACCGAGTAATACTAGACGAGCCTTGAAACCGATTGTATCTGGCACTGTCCTGTCCCCCTACGGTCTTCTTTACAGGTGACTCTTCCTCGCTGTCTTCGTACAGCACTGGCTCCACATAAACTCGACTAGATTGCCAGTTCGATAATTTCGTAGCCCCGGCACCAGAATCTAGCTTTGGTGCATGCCCTGGCTGTGTCCCGGCTACCTCGACCATGCTTAACGGGTCAGATGGGTCTCGGATGCATAGCATACGGTGGGACGGGTCATGCACGTTCTTGCCCATACAATTCGAGCACAAGTCGTAGCTTGTGCAGTCCGCACTTTGTCCAAAACATCTTTAGCCTTTCTCTTCACTTAGAGACCAGAACGATTGACCAACCATAAACAGCGATACCGGGCTCCAACAATTGGATACATCTGCCACACAAAATCAGCCACCCATACCTTCAAAGCGCAAAAAGACAGGACTAACGAAACATTCATTACAGCCCCACCCTCCATACACCGCGTCACGATACAGCCCGACGGAGCTGGAATCTGGCACTGGTGTACGCCCAGGCTGTGGCTCTGCTTCGCTGTCCGTCGCGTCGCCCATACTCAACGAGTGAGGTTTCCGTCGTCGACGTACTCGCCTCTTCTTTTTCCGCCGATCTTCTGAAGGTAATAGACCCTCCGCACCACTCACCCGCTCCTTCTCCGATTCCGAGAAATCGTCACCTAGCCTAGCCGCAAGTTTCTCCAACATCTTCAGGCGTGCTGTCTTTCGTTCATTCGCTATAGCCTTCTTTGTGATATCATCGAGCTGAGCGGGATCCAGTGTAGACTCAGGAGAAAGTGTCTTTGTCGGAGCCCGACGCTCTTCTTCAAGCTCATCCCATTGAGATAATTGCGTGGTAAAACCGCCCGAACTAAATCCTCGGAGAGGTGTAGGAAGAGAGGATGCCCCGCGTGAATGCCGAAATAGGGAAGAGTTTGGCAGGGTTGCGAAGTTCTCAGGTTGCCTCAAGGAAGGCGCAGGAGTTGACGATGTCTGTTTGGTAGGCGGACGCTGACTTGCCGCATATGAGCTACCTAGGCTGGTGAGCGGGTTTGGCCGTGTCAAGACATTACTTTCCGTCTGGTCCCCTAGGCTACCAGGTCGAAATGAGCGACCGTTCAGGTGCCTCTGATTGACGTCATCTGTTTTATTGCGTGAAACCAAGGACTACCAAGAGGTTGGCGTGGCGTTTCTTCCGCCCATCATTGTTTAGACTCACAGGTTGCTCACGATCTGTCTCGGAATCGTATTCCATCTCAGAATTGTAACCCGTTTCGGAGGCGTACGTAAGCTCGCTCTTGTTGTCCTTTTCGTCCTTGGGCATTGGGGGACGGCGTCCGTCTTTCATTCGGGGAAGTGAAGCCGAAAGTTTGAGTCTAGAAATCATCCTTGATCGTAAGGCGGCAGAGTCGGGAGTCAGTGGCAGGCACGTCGCACCCTCCATTTGGGCGGATTACAGCGACCTTGCCCCCGTGCAGTTATGCCTGAAAGCTGAAGACCACGAAGGCAGACCGCGGCCATTCAATTGAACGTCACGTGACACTCGATTACCACACCATGAGGTCCTATGCAGTACTAATACTCTCTCAGAAATCCGTCGTTTTGCCGAAATGTAACTTTGAAGTTTACCCAGTAAATGAAAAATAGTAATTAGATGGCGTCCGAGAGTCAAAGGCGCTAGCTCGACCTTCTGTCAAATTACCTTCCAGAAATTCTGCCCACACGTTCCCAGCTTACTCCCCGACTCTCCAAGCAAACCTCCGCAGCATCCTTTCATCATACTGCGCCTTATTGCACATATCCACAAACACTATACACCTTACCACTTTCCCTATTCAACACGACTGCTTGACTCATGTGATATAATGGCTGATGTTCAGTCGGGCGCCTTGCTTTGCTGGAGGCTGTCAGAGCTGTTTTGCCTAGGGAAAAGCAGATGGATCAGCTCTCCCAAGAACGTCAGGTGATAATAAAATGCTTGCCCCATCTCCTAACTTTAACACCGATTATATAGGACTCGTATTTAAATCGAAGTTAAATGTACAACACAAGCCCGTTGAAAGAAAATGTCTGTTTCGAATAAGCCTAGCAAGACACCGTTGCAGAGTACGTAGTGAAAGCTATTAGCAAATACGGCGAAAACTATCTAGCATGATACAGTGTCTTCAAAATACAAAAATTATTCGATAGCTAGTAAACCTTCTGGTCGGATCTCAGTCATCTGGGAATCCAGTTAGATGCAAACTAGTATGGGTGTTGATCAATAGATGCTCGCCTCATGCCTAACAGTAATAGCCAGCGGGCGTGACTTGGCTTTGCGCCCCCAACATCGAGTTAGGATCGACCACAACATATCTCCGTGTTTACTTCTGGTTGGTATACTATCCTCTGGTCGTTCGGGAAGACGACCCTCAGCTATCGCGTACATGACACCAAAGTCATTCAGTTTCCTATATGGTACAGACCCAGTAATAATTTCCTGTACGACCTTCAGCGTCAGGTGAATAAGCGGACAAAAATAAGACGGCCTACTAATACGGTCTAACATGGCGCATAAAATTTAATATTTAGCTCTTCGCGGATCGAACGCCTACGTACCATTCCGAGCGCAAACACATCAGCCTCAAAACTGAACGACCCTTCTCCGCGAACTAGTTCCGGTGCCTATTATCGTTCTCATTATAAGTGTAGCTGATGCAGGCGAGTCACTTACCGCCCATCGAGGAGATAAGCTGGTCTTTGTAGTAGTGTGCGTGAACTGCAAAGTACACTCTCGCAGGACAGCATTTCCAAAGTCAGTCAGCAAGGGGTCACCGTTGTCGGACAATAGAACATTAGCCTGAGGCGATCGTCAGACTGTCCACAACGCTACGAAAGAAATAGCCGACGTACGCCTTTGAGATCACCATGCACCTGCGAAGGCTTTAATTAGGACAGTGCTAGGACAAAGGTTGGTTAACCCGAACAACGCTACTTACAACGCCACATGAATGCAAGTACGCCAAACCATCTGCCACTTGTGTACACTACCCGCATACAATTATTCCCAGTAAAATAAGTAAACGCGCGTTCTCACCAGTAACGGTCGATCTATATTAGAGTTCTTAGTGAGGTAGTTATTCAGCGACCCTTGAGCCACCCAGGGGGAAACCATTCCTATCTGCCCGCGGAACTTGACCATCCCAAGCAGCTTTAGGACGTGTCGATGTTCGCACTTGGACCATGTATGAATTTCGCGTGCTGCGTGCTAGATGTGACATTGTTTCAACCTGTAAACTTTGCTACAGGCGTTTAGACATTGCTTACTTTCATGTATTTATGCCCCTCATTGGGCGACCCAAAGAATACCCGCATACATTTGATAGCGACCAATGAACCATTTTTCAGCTTGCCTCGATATATGTCACCGAACCCCCCCGTAGAAATGGGATGTTTAGTGCAAGTCGACAACTTCAACGACGGAGTAATGTTCTGACATCCGTGTTGAGTTAATTGCAAGATAATATCGGAAGCGCTCTAGCTGGGGGTCAAGATTCAGAAGATAGGCGCTAAATAACAAACGCCTCACCATTGTACATGCAATTGGGGGCGCGACTGGGCGACTGGGCACATTCATGCCACTACTCGGGGTGCTAGCGTGAGACATTGAAGGTGGGTGCTCTCCTGGCCCACCCAGACTATGTTCTGCGCCACCAGAGGCAGAATCAGTCCCGGGTCTACCAACCATCAACCCCCTGCGCGCGGCCTCGGTCAAGTCAGGTCTAAACTCTACGAGGCGCTCAATGGCAAGCAGGGCATGGCAAAGCGACTGCCATTCCCAGAGACGAAACGCAAATTCACTCAGCGCGCTCACACCAAATGTGAACATGTTCGAATCAGGTGGAGCGCGCACAGCGTCAAGAACGTATCGGGTGGCGATTTCGAGCGGGATGTAGTCTATCAGTCGGTACCGTATGAGCGAGCCAACCAAACGCCCTACCATCTGTGACTCTCGTACGAGATGGTCCTGTCCGAAGAGCCGGCGGCACTCATCAAACAGCGTGTGAAGAGTACATGCGAAGACTTCGAGGTCGCGAGGATTTGAGGAGGCCTTAGATTGCAGAAGCAGTGCGACCATTTGCTCGATGTTGATTTTATCCTCGTACATATTCACATACAGGTTTTCAACCTCCTGCATGACGTCGGGTAGGAAGCTCGCAACCTCGATACCGGGCTCGGCGCTGCTTCCAGGAGTAAGGTTCATGAGACGGGGATGAAGCCGGAGACACTGGTTGCGGATTTCGAGAAAGTAGTCTGTGACCTTAGTCGAGAGCGTTGTCCCACTGACAGCTATTAGGATATTTGTTCAGTTGGCGTGAAACTGCGTACTCACCTGTTTTTCAACGCCCGAATGAAAATCGCAATGGTTTGAGGGTTCAGGGGTACAGTACGGCTCTCAGGTGCTTGCTCTCCACCCACACCAATCCGTGCGGCCTCTCCTTTGACTTTAAGTTCGAGGAATGCGATGACTGCATGGGCGAACTTTGCGCCGTAGCTAGTAACATTGTATGCGAGCCATCTTTCTAGATCAAGGTACTCGCGACGATAAGCCAGCGCCGCGACGTCGAGGGCGAAATCAAGCGACCGAACGTCGAGGAGGGAATCAAGAATCTAAAAGCGTATCTCATCTCAGCCAAATTCTTGTACGGAAAACATGTTAACGCACATTCAGGTCCTGCGCAACGTCCACAATACGTGTGATATTCAGAGCATCATGCGCATAGTATTCCCCAAACGCCCTTGTCAAATATGTGGGCGCGATTTCCCAGATACGCGTAAAAACAAACTGGTGATTCGGATATCCATCTAAGAACATTGTGAACAGCTTGGACGAGTACTCTTGCTGGGTCCGATTCCAGGGTTTCTGCACCGCACATCAATCTCAGCGCGAAAAGAGGAGTGCAAAGACATACCGAAACTTGCAAGAGACCCATGTACACGTGCTCTGCGTTGACTTTGATAGACTTGTCCATCATCTCACGAGCGTACGTCTGAACTTCGGGCGGTCCCTCGTCACCGAGTCGAGTAAGTGTCTCAATGAGCATAAGTTCGTTCCAAGTGGGCCTCTGGGCATTAGCGGCAGGCACTCCGATCGCTGAGCTTGCACCTCTGACGTCGTGAACTGTGACGATGCGGTGCCCGGGGAGGGAGATAAAGTTGAATATGTGGTTTGGAAGAGAAAGAAGCGAATCAAGGAGACGCAGCTGCCGGAGAGGACTTTGCCAGGGCGCCCAGAAGCCTGTCACGGCATGAGGCACGCCTGGGGCATCGTGAGGGGAATTAAGAAGGACGGCAACGAGGAGCCTGACAGTTGTGGCGTTAATGCTCAGTCGCTCAAATCGATCGAACGCGATCACAGTGGCCGCCCATTGGATTGGGGTAGACTAGGAAAGGTAAGTGGGGCTCGTATGAAAAGAAAACTGGGCACATACAAAACTAGATAGAGCACGAACGAGCGCACCAACATCGCAGAGCTGGTTGCCCTCGGCGGCATACCCAGCTAGAGCAGCAACGATATCGACTACTTGTGCATCACGCGGCGGAAACTGGTGGGTGATGTCAAACCGAGACAGCAGTGCTCGTATGGTTTCGTGGTCGGCTGTGATGTTAGGGCCGAGCTGGAGGAGTATTTGAACGAGCGAGGTACCTGGTGGGAGACTGAGTGTGGGGAGTATGGTTCGTAAGACGGGTGCAAGACTTTCATGACCAAAGCGCTCGTGAGCGGCAATCAAGAGAGTGATGCGCTCGGAAGGGTCGAGAACAGGTGCGTCGGGCGGGGGGTCAGAGAGAAGGCTCGCAAGGAGTTTGGCGATCTGGTTGAGGTTGATATCAAGGCCACCGGGTAAAGGCTGCGTGCATAATGCAAGAACGGCATTATCGAGGTTAGAATGAACGATCTGAGTTGCAGCTGCGGCAAACTCGGGGCATGGACTAGTGACAAAGACAGAGGCGAGAATGAGCCGTTCGAGTGGACGCAGAGGAATACGCCTGAGAAGTCGCCGAAGGTCAAGAGTGCGTAAGACCTCGCCCCCACCACGTCCAAGAGCATCACGCAAGCAATCTGCAAGAAAGGGGTCGCGGGCTAGACGCTGGATCTCCTGGACGAGCAGCCGGAGCGTGGGCCCATCTACGCCAATGGCAAGGCGGGGATAGCACTGAACGATCAGGCGTCTCAACAGCCCAACGTACGACTCAGGGCCAGTCCGGGCGCAAATCTGGGGTGGGTTAGCGTTGTCATCACCGCGGCAGATGTGAGGGACACACCGAGCGAATCTCTTGCTGGGATAGCGCAAAGTTGCCTTCATTGAGGTTGGAAAGCAGGAATGCGATTTGTGCGCGCGCGATGCTGAGCAGGGTCTGCAATGGGAGGTTGCGCTCACTTGGTCTTGGTGTCGCCGTCGGCTCACTCATCAGGGCTTGATCGTCGCCGTCCTCGCAAACAGCGGTTCCGACGCCTAACTGGCGTCCGGCGTCTACTTCCGGTCCTCCTCAACGAGCGCCACTGGTAATCGCACTGCCCCCCTTCCCTGGCGCCTGCAGGCTTGGCTGTCCGTTCTTTAGTCTTACACTTAACAACTTCATGCGTCGCACACGCTATATAACTCGTTCCTCTAGCGGACTAAAATCATCATCCTTTTTCTAGCTCCCCCATGTCCTTATATTCACCCACAAGTAACGTCGTATAGATCCCGGCCCTTCCTCTTACTTCAACTTCCTTCTCGTCGGCCGCAGTGGTGTTCACGAGGAGACCGACCTCTCATGGTATATCCAACCCATTCGTATATCGATCCCGAGAACTGACCGCTAACTGCTTCTTGAAGCCCCACGACCAGTCTTGGGATGGAGATATTATTGGCTCTGTTATTACTCGTTCTAAAACAAACTACATGATCTATAGTATCCCTAATATGTCGCTCGCCTTTGATATACTTCCTGTACACGTAGACCACGGGTACCACCTTGTATGCAAGGATCTATAAAGTACCACGCTGACAAACTATGGGC
Source organism: Ceratobasidium sp. C01 (assembly GCA_025200755.1). Classification (NCBI taxonomy): domain Eukaryota; kingdom Fungi; phylum Basidiomycota; class Agaricomycetes; order Cantharellales; family Ceratobasidiaceae; genus Ceratobasidium; species Ceratobasidium sp. C01. The sequence goes on from JANWGL010001349.1 coordinate 10,909, forward strand.
GCTTATTTCACGACCGCCCTAGTAAAAGCGGATAAGTACTATTGAGGAGGGTCTAGCGTAACATGCGAAAGCATGTTTGAGCTTGGATCGGATGTATAGGTTATAATGGTCGGGAGGCAGAGCTTGCGCGTTGCTTGGCTCTGTTACAAACGCTCGAGCTGCTATGTGTGCCCTCTGACAGCGTGTCTTTGGGAGACTGTTTGACTTCTCTTCTCGAGTTCATGCAAAATTTAGCGTATATTCCGAGTAGATCCATTAAATAATTGCGTAAAATACACTAAGAAACCACGAGTAAATACGAGGGGCACGCAGCAGGATAGCTTCAAAACATAGCCGTTACTTCACAGCTACTGGATGACTTCCCGTAAGCCCTAAGCTAAAGCTAAGCTAGCGCCCGCGAGCTAAAGGGCGGAAGGCTGCTTCCGACCCGGCAGATCCGTCAGGTGGGGGATAATCGAATGTTGTCTAGTAACATTCTTCCCTTCCTGATACGCTTAAAAAACCAACATAGCAACTCTTTTATATGCTCTCTTTTATTCTATGCCACGACATTCGTGACTTTGACCCGATTTGCCCCCGTTTCGTTGCCGGAATCAACGGGTCGGAAGCGTATTCCCGCCCTTTAGCTGGCGGATGTTAGCTTAGCTTAGCTTAGCTAGGGTTTAGAAGTTACGGGAAGTCATCCACTAGACCTTCCGGTTGAATCAGAGTCATCTAAGAGCCCAGTGAGACACAAGCGCAGCATATTTATGGATCAATATATACTCACCTCAAACCGAACTGTACTAGCGAATGGGCGTGATTTGACATCGTGATCCCAGCATCGAGTGAGGATCAACCATAACGCATCTCCGTGCCTACTTTTGGTAGGGATAGTGTCTTCTGGTCGTTCGGGGTGACGGCCTTCGGCTATTGCATACATAACTCCGAAATCATTTAGTTGACTATATGGCACGGATCCGGTGATAATCTCCTTTATAAGCTTAGCATGAGAGGAGGACGACCAGACAGAAACACAAAATAGCCTACCAGTATAGTCTAATATACCAAATAGCATTCAAGTCGTTTCAGCTCTCTTCAATCTTTATGCTTACGTACCATTCCGAGCGCAAATACGTCAGCCTCTAAACTGAACGACTCTTCTCCACGAACCAACTCCGGCGCCTGTCGCGCCTCTTAGCACAAGCACACCGCAGCTCACAGGGAAATCACACACCGCCCACCGAGGAGACAGATTAGTCTTTGCAGTTGTATACGTGAACTGCAGGGTGCGTTCTTGCAAGACCGCGTTTCCAAAATCGGTCAGCAAAGGGTCACCATCGTCGGACAAAAGAACGTTGGCCTAGGACGATCGTCAGATTGTCCAGAATGGCTACAAAAAAGGATGGTGTAATACGCACGCCTTTGAGATCGCCGTGCACCTGCGTAGGTCTTAATTAGCACTGCAATAGCGCACAAGGCTGGTGAGTCTGAAATAAGCTACTTACTATTCCACATAAATGCAAGTACGCTAAACCCTCAGCTACTTGCGTACACTATTTGCATATAATTAGTTCTAGTAAAACACGCAAATCTAAGTCCTCACCAGCAACGGTCGATTCATGACCCGATTCTCGGCGAGATAGTTATTCAATGACCCCCGGGTTACCCAGGGAGAGACCATCCCTATTTGCTCACGGAACTTGACCATCCCAAGCAACTTTAGGACATGTTGGTGTTCGCATTTGGACCACGTATGAATCTCGCGAGCTGCGTGCTAGATGTACCACTATTGTACCACAAAGTTTGCCGCGCCTATTTTTTGGAGTCTACTCACTTTCATGTGTTTTTGCCCTCCATTAGGTGAACCGAAGAAAATTCGCATACATTTGATAGCAACCAATGAACCGTCTTTCAGCTTGCCTCGATAAATGTCGCCGAAACCCCCCGTCGAAATGGGATGTGTAGTGCAAGTCGATAAGTTCAGGGACTCAGTAATGTCCCGACATCCGTGTTGAGCCAATTGCGAGATAATATCGGAAGCGTTCTAGCTAGAGGGTAAGATTCAAAAACAGGTGTTGTAGAATTAACGGGATACCATTGCACTTCCAATTGTAAGCGCAGCTAAGCGACTGGGCGTCTGTGGCTGCGAATCCTCCAAGTCATGGTGGCCGTGTAGGCGGTGGCGAGAGGAAATATCGCCAACGCTGAAGAGTGAGAAGTGCTCCCCAGCTTGACGGGAGGCAACCTGTGCATAAGGGGATTGAGGATTATGGTCTTGGGAGTGAGAGTTCGAGTGAGATTGAGACGTGGTGGTAGACTTATTGTCGTCGTTGAAGCTTTCATCTTTAAGAACGTATAGACAGAGGTTGCAGACCCGAATTATGCCTTCTTGACCGGATTGGGACGACGAGATAATGTTGGCAGCACACCAGGAGCAGAAAGTCCAACCTGAGTTGCCCGAGGGTGAGTAATCATGACAAACGTAAATCCAAGGGCACGCACCACAAACACGACAATGATGTCTCTTACGCCAAGTAGTGAATACACTCTTGCAGTCATAACATTCCTTGCGGTGTTCGTCGTCCATCCAATAATCGCGGGATAAACCTGTTAATGAATCAGCCACAGTAAATGAAGTATGCAAGTACTACTCGCCTTCACCATGCAGTCGTCCAATGACTCTGCTCGCCAAGACTCCACGCTTAGTACTATCCATAATGGAGGTGCTCCTCGCATCATCTGGAATGGTGAACCTCGGAATGAATGTATCCTCAACAGCATCACGGGTCTGTGGGGACAGATACATCTCCCCAGCCATAAAACGAGGTTCTGCCCCGATTGGCGTAAATGAAACCAGTGGTGGTGCCGGGCTTGACCCGAATGGTTGCAGACCCTTCGTTACAGGTGGCAATGACGGCGTGCGGATGAGAGTCTGCGTTGTTGGCACAGGTTTCGACTTAGACTTGAGCACGCTTTTGCCGGCAGATACAGGTGAGGTGGGATCGGGAACGGGCCCAGCAAAGGTACTCCTGACCTTGGAAAGAAGGGACGAAACAATGCCATATCTACCCCGCCCCGAGTCGTCGTCGTCGCCAAACGGATTATGTGAGGTTAGAGTGATGGGTGATGGCGGTCGCATCACCGATTTTGCCTCTGCCGCCACCATAGGTTGCACAACAGTCGCCATCGATTGTCCGTTTAGGGCCCATATAGTAAACCCCATATTTGTTCATGTGTGGCCCCGTAGCCTCGTGTTTTGCTTCTTGCTGATGGTCAATCCCAGACATGTCCGCGCCCAGCTCTGGTGACTGCACCTAAATCATTATGAACCCCAGAACTACAGAAGACCAGCACGCTTCACACGGGCCTAGTTGAAACCATTGATACCGTACGGGTTTTTCTTACAGTGCTAGTGCTATCAATTTCATTGGTCAAACCCCCCTGACTATTGCGGATAAATTAATGCTTATAATCAAACTAGTGTAGAGCCTGCGTGTCAGAGCCTGCGGAAGTGTAAAACCTACTCTTAGACGCAGTACCGGCGGCCCTGTGGTCACCTTATTCTTTGCGTGCGTTTTCGAGGGGTTTCTACCCCGCCCGCCATACACCTTACTACTTCGGCTTCCTCCCTTTGCTCAATACAACGCCTCGATGCATCTGGTGTACTGGTTGACGTCTAATCGGGCGTCTTGCCTTTGCTGGAGAGAGATTTCCACAGCCGCCTTGCCCGGGGAAAAAGCAGATGTACCAGTTCCCAAAAACAACAAAATGCTCGCCCCATCCCCTAATTTTACCGATTATGTAGGACTCGTATTTAAGTCAAAGATAAATGTACAACGTGGGTCCGTTAGAAGAAAATATCCCTTTCAAATAAACCTATCAAGACATCGTTCCAAAGTACATCGTGAAAACCAAGGGCGAATACGGCGAAAATTATCCAGCATGATACAGTGTCCTCAAAATACAAAATTATTCGATAGCTAGCAAACCTTCCGGTCGAATCTCAGTCATCTGGGAA
>JANWGL010001350.1:0-17800 GCA_025200755.1 Ceratobasidium sp. C01
TCCGACACCAGGGCAGCTCTGCATCACCCGACAACGTCAGTTCTAGACCCCTCTATTCGACACTTGCTTGACACTCACATCGGTAGTGACATATCCCAACGTCAAATTCGCCGTCGCTCTCTCCTTGTACTCCCTCTCAAACTGGTCTCGCCTCCACGTGTCGAACCGATAATCGACGTCTCCCCTCGCATACAACTCGGGATCCTCCACCTCTCTCCTCCTGGCAGCGCCCTTGGCATTCAACTTGTCCAATACCTGCTTCGCGATACTCGCCGGAACCTGGAAGTACAAGAACGCATCGTTGAACGGGGAGACGATAAACTGATCGTTGCGCGTGAACGGTCCAGCGTAGAGGTCGAAGCGCTGTGAACCCGAGTTGACGATCACGGTGCTCGGGATGTTGGCGCGCGAGGGGTTGCCGACCGCCAGGGCTTTGGGAATCACCTCGTCGACGAAGAGGGACAGGACAGACGAGTTGGAAGGGTACGGCGTGCTGTGGGGAAGTCTGTCAGTTGCATGTCAAAGATAGGGGAATCGGAACGTACCGGCTGAGGTAGTAATCTTGCGGGGCGGTACCATAGGACGAAGTCAGGTTCCATTCTTTGGCCAGCGCAGTGAGGCCAGCGGTAATCTTCCGTCCCGTGGAGGTATCAAAGTTCTTCGTTTGAGTATGGTACGTATAAGTGTTTCGGTTCGGGTCCAAGTACCGGCGAGTCAACGAGAGCGGGGCAGAGGAGTTTTGAGCCTTGGGGAGCTTTGCACTCATCCAACCAATAGTCTCCAAGTAGCGGCCACTCTCGAGGGACATGCTGCGCGAGTCGAGTTGGACACAGTCGCGAATGTGGGTATGCCCGCCGAAGATGAAGATAGGGGTAGTAGGGTGGATGGCACGGATAGCATTGAATACGAGCGGCCAGTTATCCCTGTATGGTTGTTAGAAATAATCGTACACATGGGGCCGGTTGAAGCTCACTTTTGCACGGGCATGTGACCGACAAGCAAGAACAGATCAGGTTCCTCCTGGATAGCATCCTTGAACTATGTTGGGAGTCAGACGGGGAACACATAAAGAAATTGGGCCAAACATACCCAGGTCTCGTTAACCATCGCGGCAACCTTTTGCACGGTGGTATTGGCAGCAGCACCGGTAAAGTCATACAAGACACCGAAAGCGGTAACCTTTCGCTTGCTGTATTGTCAAAGTTAGAGAGGATATACGACGGCGAAGTATAGACCTACTGTTTGGTGCGGAACTTAACAAAGCGGTCACCGACTGGGGTATTTACTAGACGACCCTTCTTGTCGGTATAAGTAATGTTGACGTTGGATGACAAGTAACGTCCGTTCCAACGGGGCGCAAAGTTTTGATGCATGTCGTATGCAATCGGATATTGGTAGAGCTCATGGCTGATAGAGAGAATTGAGGGGCAGGTCGCGAACGGCCTGAACGTACTTACTTTCCGATCGCCAGAACATCGTAGGGAACGTCAAAGAAGAACTTGTTACTCTAAGAAGGGGTGAGTAATGTGTCGGCGAAATGATAAACGGGACGGCGAACCCGTTGTCCGTCAACCTGGCCAACTGGGAAGCCGTCCGAAATGCCAGTGCCGTCGTGCAAGTCTCCCGAGTCGACGAGGAGAAGGTCTACGCCCTTTTTGTCGGCCATTTGTTTCATGTTAGTGACAAATGACGCAAAGTCGCCAAAGTCACCCGAGTAGTTCGGCTCTGGTTGTGACCCCTTGGTATGGCCGAGCAACCAACCTGTGCGGGTGGTCAGTAGTGACCGAGGGGTGCGCAGACGAAACTTACCATGGCTATCAGTGGTGTGCAGAAAGTTGATGTCACCCCACTCGAGCGGAGCAGAAGGCCAGGAAGAGCTAGCAGTAGCGTCAGGCTGCATACGCCTGGAATGAGTGTGGTCATGGCCATCCCCACAGGCGAGCACGATAGGCAGCAGACAGACAGCAGCGAGCAACATTGCAGAGAGCTACCAGTGCGAAATAGGTGGAGTGACACATTTAAGTGGCTGACTGCAAACGAAGCACATGTGTCCCCGCATGGGTTCGGACAGCGAACCACACGAAGCGGGAAGAAGGAATGTCGAGGTTGGAGTGGGTCCTATATACAGCCTATCTCGAAGCGCACGTGTGCCTCCCGAAGCCATAGCAAAGACCTAATCGAGGCAGCGACGACATATAGATAGCAGCAATCAGGCGGCCGAGGGCGTGAGCGCGTGGTTCAAAAAACGGTCACGTGCGTCTCCGCTCTCTACGCCCAACATGGAGCGCCGTAGACAAAAATCATCCAATGCTCTACCAGTTCAGGCTCTTGGGCGACCAAAGGACCGTGAGTCGAAATGGGGCGCAACTGGCATGGGCGAAGACCTCGGCTCGACCGACTTCAAGTCTGCCGCGCCACGTCCGAAGATTGCGCCGCGTGCCAAAGGAAAAGGAAAATCTAAGGGTGAGCCTATTCCAGTCATATCGACAATTCTCTCATCTTCCTCTTCTCTGATACAGACGCGTCGCCACCGCAATCCCCCGTTGGGAGTGACGTCGATCGAAGTGCCGACCCAATAGACTTTATATCGTCACGGGGGAAGTCGCCGCCTCGCGCCACAGCACCCTCCAAATCGACTGCACGCGTTGCTCAGCCCCCGCCTTTCGCACGAAGCATAAAGTCAGATGCCCTACTTAAACCAAAGCCCGCGACCAAGGTCGCCACATTATCTAGCCGGAAAACGGGTCGAAAGTTGACGATCCAGTCGGACGAATCGGATGGCTCTTCCTCCTCCCGCCCCAATACTCGCTCGAAGAACTCCTCTACCACCTCTTTCCAGCCTCCGTCCCCCCAGCCCCCTTCGTCCCAGGAGACCGACCCACCGACGAAGCCGAGTACGTCCGTTCGATCTGCGCCACATTTGCCACTCACTTATCCTATGTAGCCCTCAAACCAGCTCCCCCTCCGTTTTCAGCTCCTAAACCGGCTCCCCCTCCGTTCTCCGCCCCCACCCGCAATCGAATGTCGGTCGAGGTACCGCAAAGACCACGTTCGTCTTTTGCCTTGCCTTCCGATTTGTTACTTACGGCCCGACAGAGTCGTCGGCTTCAAAGCCGGCGCCTCCCCCTTTCAAAAAGAAAGAGCCGCCAAGTCTATTCATGCCAAAGCCACAACCTAAGCGACTTGCATCTGGTACACCCTTGGACATACCGCGCCAAGCTAGCCCACCACCGCCAGACGATCCACAAGTCAAAGAGCCCATTCCCCTCAGCAAGTACCCGAGGATACCAAGAAAGAACGCCAAGTCGACGACAGTGAGTCTGTATGTAGCTCTATTTTGCTCTGGTACTGATTTGGCAAACCCAGCCATCCGTTCCAGAGCCCGCCGATGACCCACCGCCAGAACCGAAAAAGAAACCCGCCCCATTCCCGATGGCAGCCTACGCCAAAGAAGCTGCCGCTAAACAGGCCGCAATGGAGCTTGACCCTGCCCCTCGCAAACGTTTCCGGACTGAAGACATGGAACACCTGCTCAACCTGAATGTCGATGCTGACGAGGATGACCTCATGGCTGAGGGGGACACCACAAGTAAATCCCCCCTTCCACTTCTTGATGCTGAGCAAACTAAACCTGGCGTACAGTTCTCATGGACCCGGAGGACCTCTGTCCGTTCTGCGATGACCCGCTTCCGGAAAACCCTTCGCCGGACCTGCTCCAACTCCTGGCTGAGCTGAAGGCGACTGCGAAATCAGAACCGCGGCCGAGAAATCGACTAGGACTAAAGGCACCGCTTACGACATACATCAACTTGTGCCATATGCACCGTGCCGAAAGCGTACATGTTGCCCTAGGGAGAAAGCACAACTGGCCGGCCGTGATCGATTGGGACAATGTCCGTTTACGGCTGAAGAATCCATTTGTGGGCGATGCACTTAAGGAAATTATCTCGGACCCCCACACGAGCAATTTCTTCACGGTGCTGTACGATGCAATCAAGCGCGACGGGATTCTGAAAGCGTCAAGTATCAAGGGTCAACTCGACAATTTTGAGTTGTCTCACCCAGGATAGTAAGTTGTCCGCTCCGATTCATATCATCATCATACACCTAATCACGTTTCATAGCTACGGAGAACAAGGTGTCTTGGTCATCTTCGACGTCCTAACCGAGCTTTTCCCCAATCTCAGCGCCGAAGAAACTAAGCCGCTTGAACCGCGGCAGTTCCTACTCTCCGTCCTCGTACCCGAAGCCGCAGCCCTCCTCATTGAACAAGATAGAGATTGTACACACGAGGAAGCCCTGACCACTCTCCGCGAGAGCCGTGCCTACGGCCAAATGATGTTCCCCGATCGCGGCGGGCATTCAGGGGCCGGCCATGGGGACCACATGGACGAGGCTGGTGCCAAGCAATTACAATGGCGCAAGGATGTGATTGGGAAACCTGGCTCGTTGGGTGCCGAGAGCTCAAGGTGAGTCGAGCCTTGGCACTATGGTTCGAGCCGGGCTCATATATGTTTTTGGTTAGGGCTAAGCCTCCCCCTTTCCGAGCTAAGCCGGCTCTAGCTGAGGAAGACGACGATATGGTAATCGTCGATTAAGTTTCGGGTAAGACGTGAACCGACTCCTGGAGGGCTATTGTAATTTATGAAGAAGCTTTCGGCTTTGAGGTGGATGCATCCATGTTTATTGTGTATTTTCATATATGTATACAGCTTGTCGATGAACCAGATGTATGAAGTACAATCCCAAATAATACTATGCCGTTGACTGCTCGTCTATCTGTACTGGGCCATCCACGTCCTGAGAGAGGGCGATTGGCTCCCAGCCCGAGTCTACCTTTCGTTCCACCGAGCTGAAATAGATCGGAGGAATGAAGCCAGAACTGTCACCGGTCGTCAAGATGACGCCGTTCGCAGATATGTGGAAGGATATCCCGGCGGCCATGGCCGCTACTACGTCTACAACTATGATTACTTGCGAACTTACTCGCATACCTGCGCCCTGTTCAGCATGCATACAGGCTTAACCCATGAGCACAGACTCACCACTTACGACACCTGATTCCCCGGGACGCCCACCTGCGAGATGAATATGATTCCGCCGCATACGACTAAGACCTTGCTTCTCTAAACACGATTTCAGTAGACACAACCTGAATCAAAGAGATATAGCACAGACTGATGCTTTCCCAAGCGACCAAGGTTGTCCCATGCACCGCACATGCCAGCTCTGACGCATCCATCACGGGTTTCAGCTCGAGGTCATCAACCTACGAAACGCATAAGTCCCAGCATAGGCGCCGAATCATGTGCAACCTACCTTGAGCGAGTGCCCTTGGTTCGCCCTAATCCACAAATTGGCCCCCTCCTCAGGCACCTCGCCTTGTTGGAGCGGCACGATCACGACATTCGGTCCATCGGACGATACTTGCGCTCCAAGCTGATAGCGTTGCTTTTGATCTGCCTCGACGATCTTCAACAGCCCAGCGAGGTCGAGTTCCTTCAATTTCGGTCGTGCGAGCTGATATTTTAATATGGCCATTCCCGCAATCAGTTTGCAAATGTGGGTGTATAGTGGTCAGGGGCGTACCAAATCTGTCACCCGCACATATCCGTCCGAGCGAATTGCAAGACGTTCTTTAGCAGCTCCGTGGCGCAGGATGTACGACAACGTTTTCGAGTTGCGCACTTCGACGGATTCGTTCCGCCGTCCCCCCTTCCCCGAGGAATTTGCCGGCTTTTGTGGGCTGGATGCAGACGACATGTTCCAAGCGAGCAGGTGGACAAGGTACGCGGATAGGAGTGTGAAGAGGATGAAAGTTTATCTGATGACGTCAGCTTGTCAAGTAATTGATGAGCGTTTTTATTTGGATGAGATCCTAAATGCAAATACAATAATAGATATGTTACAGCAAATCGGGCGGGCTGGGATCGCTCATTTAGATTGTTCGGTAGTACGTTTTCCAAGCAACGAGCGAGAGGATTCGGTAGGCTCGCCATCGGCCATGGTGAGACAAACGAGTCGACTACCTTTGGTGTCGTAAGAGGCAATTGGCTGAAATATTGGGGGCTCCACTAAAGATTCTGATGTGGCCGGTATTTTAGCAAGGTCGTAAACAAAGATCTTCCCATCTGAAGAAGCTGTCGACATGAGCGTCGTTCTACTTGACCCAGGTAGGGTAACATCTAGTGTGTCCAGAGCTTTGACGCTAGGGCTGGTGTTAGAAGGCATGTTGTGTTCCGCAGTCGGGGAGGCTGAACTCACCGATTTTCGTGCCCCCCGAACTTCGCAATTATCTTCGCGGCCTGTTCTTCAGCACCTATCTCATACACAGTGACGAGTTTATCTTCGCCTGCAACCAATAAGATGTCACGTTCGCCCGATTTCCAAAATTTCAGGTCATGAATCCTTGATGGATGGGTGACTGCATCAAGCATAGTCATGTCCTGCCAATGAATGCATTAGTTCTGTGCTGCAGCCAAGACAGTCAGACGACGCACTGTTTGAAAAATATCCAATGTAGATGCGGCTTGGACGGCAAATATTTTTCCGCTAAGCGACCAACGCACGAGTTCCCCCTCTAGCAACGTTAATTAGAGACTAACCCCGTTTGAAGCGTACAGAAGAGCTCACCCTTGCCCAGCTTTGTGCTGGCGGAGCCTTTGCCTCGCATCATATCCCACATCCGCAGCGTGCGATCTTTGCCGACGCTTAGTGCGAGCTTGCCTGATGGGTGCATTGCGACATCATTAACCTTTCCCTTGTGCCCCTTGAGGGTCCGCAAGAGGACCCAGTCACGCGAACTGAACAGTCCAAGTGTACCATCCTCAGAAGCAGAAAGCAGGTGAGAGCGTGAGGGGAACGAGAGGTGCGTTATAGAGCCTAGGATCGCAATCAAGAACGGTTTTGTGGGAAGAGCGGAGAGAGTACCTACCTTGGTGCTGAACGAGCCCTCCGATTTCCTTCCTTCGCCTAAGGTCCCACACTTTAATAATTTCGTCGGTGCTTCCAGTTGCGAGCCATTTGCCGCCTTGCGGTGAGGCGGCAACAGCACGCACACAGGCGACATGAGCTGGGAAGATAAATATCGGTGTGAGAGATAAAGCAGGCTGGTCCAGAGAGTCTTTGCGAGTTTCGAATCGGCCTTCTAACCCATAGAGTAATTTCTCATAGGTTCCCACCACAATTTTGAAGGTAGAAGGCGCAGCAGAAGTCGCCTGAGAAGAAGAGGCCGTGGGTTGGGGTTCATCATTAGGGGGGTCCTCAATTGATTCGGACGGCAGAGTCTTGCGAGCTGGAGTTGCTGCAATGCGTGCGCGCTTGGCCATTACAGGTGTAGGATGGGGTGGCCAGTCTCAAATTTCGACAAGCGCCAGATGCACGTGACGTGCAGGGTCAGCCTTGCGCTAACCACCATCGGCTACCCATCGTAGCTCTTGAAGACACAAGACAAGGCCAAGTGACAGCAGCACATGGATAGCATACGGTGATGGCCACATCGGCTATTCTTATTGGCGACTCCAAGTCCTCTTGGGTCCATCGGGTCTCGTGCTGCAGTTGGGTCCTCTCGATAAGAAGCTCTTGGCGCTACTGAAAACCTTGAATTCGGTGTTCTCTCCGGATTCGCCGCCCTACGTCGTGCTCTCTCTTATCTCAGGCGAACCCCCACATCTTACTGAGTCTGCTGTAATGATGGCAACTACTATAACCTCAGGTTGCTTGTATTACATACGCTTCCAGCCAGACCCACTATGTCGTGCAGCCCATTGCCTAACTCCGGTTCGCTTCTTATCATGCGGTGGAGTGATGCGCAGACCAGGCACCAACCAGAGTGAAGCGTTATCATGTGCTACCCAACCTATCGCAGTCGCTCTGTGCTACGATTGGAAGCTCAACTCCCTCCCGTCGCGTGCTAAAGCTTCGATGTCTCTTCTGGGTTCACAATGTTCCTAGGGCTGCCAAGGGGCTCTCCCAGCCACTATTGAGATTACTGCTTTTATATCACCCTTTCCTCTGGAGCTTCAGCTTGTGTCCCACCCCCTCGCAAAGACCCCTGCAGCCTCCCCCCGCTGCTCATTCTCGCCATGTCACAAGACGAGAAAGAATATTATGCGGAAGAAAAGCATGGCTCGTTGGAGAAGGGCCCCGAGCATGCGAACTACGTTGCTCCCACTGACGAGTCCGATCCGCGCTATCACTTCGACCCCCACGACCTCGGTATGGTCTCCTCCCACCTACCTCCTACACCCCTTTAATTTCATGCTCTGCGTCTTACAGATCAAGTCCAGCGTCGCCTGAAACAGCGCCATGTACAAATGTAGGTTCTTCTCTTGCTGTTCGGAGCCGCTCAGAAGCTAACCACGCTGTGTCCATAGGATTGCGGTACGACTCGTTCAGGACGCCGTTGTTCGGCTTGTGCTAAACCGCCTCGTGTAGATCGCGGGAACGATTGGAACTGGTCTGTTCCTCGGCTCCGGAAAGTCTCTGGCCCGTGCTGGGCCGGCTGGTGCTCTAATTGCTTACATTCATGTAGGTTTATACCCTATTTATACCCGCCTGGCAGCTGAAATTTCGTTTAGGTCGGAACTATTGCTTATTCCTCGCTATGCGCGGTCGGAGAGATGACATGTTTCGCCCCGATCTCCGGTTCCTTCCCTCATTTTGCTGCCCGATGGGTTGACCCGGCTTTTGGTTTCGCTGTTGGCTGGAACTACTTCTACGTGAGCGAGATTGTTCCCTATGATAACTACAGCCTTATCTCACATTGTCCCAGACACAATGTATTACGGTCCCGGTTGAAGTTACAGCTGCGCAGATCATCTTGACGTTCTGGGATCAAAGCGTAGGTTGCTTAAGTACAATATAACCACCCAAGTACTAACATACATTTTGTCGTACAGTATGCCCGTGGTATTGCTTACACTGCGATTATCATGGTCCTGATGTGCGCTGTCAACTTGTTCGGCGTGCGATACTTTGGAGAGTCCGAGTTCATCTTTTCCATCATTAAACGTAAGTGGCACTGCTGTTTGATGAGCACGACTAGTTTCTAATTAGCCGTTTTCAGTGGTGCTCATTACCGGTTTGATCCTGGTCGGGCTTATCATTGACCTTGGTGGTGGTCCTGATGGCGATCGCCGAGGCTTCCGTTACTGGAAGAACCCTGGTGCTTTCAACACCTGTCAGTCTTAATGGATGTCATTGCGTACAAGGTACTGATTAGCACGCGTAGACCTCGTTGACGAGCCTGTCTCTACTGGTCGTTTCCTTGGAATACTTGGTGTGCTCGTCCAGGCCGCCTTCTCGTTCCAGGGAATGGAGCTTGTCGCCATGTCAGTATACATATTCTGCATTCCTCGAAAGCGCTTAACATTGCCCTCAGTGCTGCATCTGAAACTGAGAACCCTCGTCGCAACATTGCAAAGGCTGTACGCAGGGTGTTCTACCGTATCGTTATCTTCTACATCCTTGGTATCATAGTCACCGGCATGATTATACCATACGACCACCCCGATCTGCTGCAGGACACCGGCACCGGCGCAGAATCTCCTGTACGTGAATTCCCTGCTGGAATCATCTTCATTCATGCTTATCGCTTTGTCCTTTAGTACGTCATTGTTATCCGTCTCGCTGGCATCAAGGCTCTCCCGCATATCATTAACGCATGCGTCTTTACCTCCGCGTTCTCCGCTGGCAACTCCTTCCTCTTTACCTCCTCTCGTATCTTGTACGGTCTTGCTATCCGTGGACAGGCTCCGCGCATCTTCACTAAGTGCACCAAGAGTGGTCTCCCAATCATGGCGGTCGGATTCTGTGTAAGTCTAATAACTAATCGTTTAACATTAGTCAAACTTAAACCATATACTCGGCAGTCCGCCTTCGCTTTGCTCGCGTTCATGAATGTTAGCGCGGACGGTTCCACCGTGTTTAACTGGTTGGTGAACTTGACCACCATCGGAGGCTTCTTCACGTGGTGGGCGGTCAACTTGACGTTCATTCGCTTCTATCAAGGCTTGAAAAGGCAAGGTAAGCCGAGTCGGACAACCAGTGTCAGCACACACTGATATATAAATCAATTATTAGGCATTGACCGCAAGCAGTTTGTTTACTACTCTGGTCTTCAGCCTTACTTGTCGTATTGGGGTGTATTCTGGACTACGTTATTCATTATCATCAACGGCTTCGCGGTCTTCTTCGACTTCAACGCCTCCGACTTTATCACTTGCTGTAAGTCACTGCCATATGTCTTCATGCCTGTGGCGCTCAAATTTTGTCCAGATATTAACATCCCTATCTTCTTCGGGCTTTACGCTGGCTGGAAGATCTACAAGCGGACCAAGTTCTGGAAGACACGCGACATGGACTTCGTCACTGGTATCCCGACCATCGAGGAAACAGAGACGCCCGAGGTTCCACCGAGGAATTTGGGAGAGAAGATTGCGGGTATTATTTTCTAGGGGGTTATTGTTTGTATGCGCCGTTCTTGTTTATCTATCCACCACTTTGTCACGTTACACGAATCTGTCCTTTTACTATAAAATACGAAAATTTGTTCCATCTATCTTTTCTAACACTCGGGCGCCTTTTCAATCCCTCAACACAAAGTCTCAACGTAGCCCCACAGACAAAAGCTCGTTGTCGCGTTGAGACACTCATCGACACGCATCAAATGATGCACGCGAACCTTCGGCTTGAGTCCGTAGTACGTCCCGTAAAGTTGGATTGATGTATGCGTGGTTATAGTTCAGGTCTGTGGTCCACAGCACCGTTCCAAGTCGTGCAGTCCACCATTTTCTATTCATTTTTATTGATCCACGAGTCGGTCAGGGATGACATAACGAGATAGTCACGTGACGCCATTGGGACACGTCAAGCGCTAGCTGTTTCGCGACTTGACCTGCTGGCAACTATCACATTCAATAACTGAGCTCGACCAAAAGCTACTTTTTTGCCCCACTCTAGCCAGAAGTTGTATTAGATTCAATCTACACCTCTACCGCCCTTTTCTAGAGTCTGTGATATCCTTCAAAGAGTGCGTGGCTACAATTGATGCTCTCATTAACATACTTACGCCTTTTATAGTGGCTGATCACGGGCACTCGCACGACGGACCCAATGACCATGGGCACTCTCACGACGGACCCAACGCGCACGGTCACTCTCATGACGGACCCGGAGGGCACAATCACTCGCACTCTCCTCAACCTGGCCCCGGCCAAGGTCCCCCACAACAGCTACTGAACCCGGACCCGATTGATCCTGCGCTCCAGGCGGATATGGATGCGAGCTTCAAGCCGCGCCCTATCAAACTAGTTGGACCAGATGGACATGCAACGTGTCAGGCGGTTTGCATCGAGCACTCTGCAGATAAATGCGACGAATGCGGGGTGGATTATTCTGACCTGAATTTGCTCGCACGAATGCTGGTACAGGCGCCAAACCTGATCGTACCGCCTCCACCACAGGTGACGGATAAGAGCAGGTCGACTCATGTTGCCAAGTTCAAGGACGAGGGAAATGTGCGTTCTTCCCATTTTGTTTAAATGCACTCCACTTTTGAGCCCGGGCCTAACTTCTTTATTTAGGTTGCCTACAAGGCTGGCAAGTGGCCGGCAGCAATCCAGAGCTACACCATGTCTGCTAACATCGCCGCATCACGGCCGAACTGGGAGCCCCATACACTCGCGCGGGAGGAGATCTCTACCGTCTTGTCCAACCGCTCTGCCGCCCATTTGTCAGCAGGAGACTTCATCCCTGCTCTTGTGGATGCAGATGTGGTCATTGCTTTAAGAAAGCCCTGGACAAAAGGCCATTTCCGCAAGGCAAAAGCCTTGGTGGCTCTGCAATGCTATGAGGAGGCGAGAGACTCTATCTCGGTCGGCTTACAATTCGAGCCAGATAATAAAGTGAGTTGATTGTTCCCGGGTCTGTTATATATTTTAACAGCAGGATGTAGGAACTATTGGACTTTTTGCGAGAAGTTGAGAGCAAAATCGAGGCAGCCGACCCTGCCACGCATCTCACTGTCTAGTTTATCTTTTATCACCCCGCCTAGATCCCTGTATTCTATTGTCTCGCGTGCTTATTCATTCCCTTGTTACAACGATGTACTATGCATACACATAAAAAGCTCTGGCATATTGCTACAAGCCCAACAGCTGTGTCCGACAAACATAGATTACCTCCCACCCGCCAATAACTCCTCATTCGTGCTCCATGAATACCTCGGCTTCTTCTCCAAAGCGTCTATTACCGCCATCGCGTCGTCCTCGCACTCCCACGGCTCCTTGAACGCCCTCAATATAATCCCATCCGGGACGCGGGCCTTCGCCGCCTCAATTCTCAGCCTCAACGCTTCCTTCTTCTCCAAGATCCCAGCACGCGTCGTATCAGTGGCTTCCGCGCTGTGCCCAGTACCTGCAGTGGCAGCAGCAGCTACCAATGCCCCAGCTGGGTCGAGCACATCCAAGTTCCCCTGACTAAATGGACTCTTTGTCGGCAGCGGCGGCGGCGATCGTCTCGTAGCAGTTGGTGTATCGAAATATGAGCCCGGTGGTCCCCTTCCGCGAGCGGTCGAAGGTGTATATACTTGGTATGACGTGGATGGAGACATCGTTTGTGTTGGATCGGTGACTGAGCGCACCACTGAGCGGCTTGGAGTGCCTGGTCTCGGCTCTTGCGATACTCGCGGAGGTGGGATCTGGAGCTTGGGTAACTCCTCTTTGGGCTGTTTGCTTCCATCAACGAGACTCCGGATGCTCCTCAATGAACTCGTCGACCCTTTCTTCTTGACGATGTAGTTCGGAACAGGTGGTAACGTTGGCGATGGAGGGGCGGTAGGTGGAGGTGTTGCAGGGGTAACATTCCGAAGAAACAAGGCAATGATCTGATGGGGGCGTTCTTGAGCGAGAGCGCTATACAGTTCGAGGTCTTGCTCTCCTGTATCCCCTATGAGGATAAACTTTGACTCTGGGAAGCTGTCAAGGACTTCGACGACATTTCCTCGTTTGCGCTCTGCCGCTGACTCTCCCCATAGACCTGGCGATGAATGGTTGATCATAGGAATCAGATTGAGTATGCCGATCTAACCTTGGAAAAGACTTCGACCGCCATAGGACTTCAATTTAACGGAACCTTTGGATTGAATGAGCGAAGGTACAGGAGCGAAAGGGGGACGTGCCCACCTCTAGGGTAATTAGATATTACGAAAAAGTCGTTCAGCACTGGTAGAAGCTCAAACGGCGAATTAGACTAATGTATACGGTCAGTTATCACCACCAGTAGATATCCAGACCGGCATAGCATACCACATAATGGAATTTTGCCCCTCGATCTGCCATTTTAGCATACCACTCAGGCATTCCGGGTACAACCAGCTCGTCAAGATGTCGAACAAAAACCTAGAATTATGGGGTGAGATCAGCATAGGTCCAGACAGAAGAGCGATCAGACGTACATTATGAAATATAGCTTTTATCCCCATCATTACCTCGCTAATTTTGATGGTATCGTCGATATCGGAAATGACACGAACGCTTGCTGTTGATAATAATAGCTCGGTCTGGACTCGCACAGCATCTGTGGACGACTGGTGAGCCCGCTGTTCGATATTCACATCCCCTGTGACCTCTGCTCCAAACCCGCTAGAGTTGGGTGCGTAAGACGAAGGAAGCAGTTCGGCGTGTACAAACAGCGGGTACTCCTCCTTGCGGTCCCCGAACGCGATGTGGAGTGCCTGGTCATGGGTGCAGAGGTCTTCAAATGAAATAGAAAACTTGTGTGCAAAATATCCTTGCGCGTTGGTCTGAACTTTCACGGAGGCTAGTGGGATGGGATTTTGTTGTTTTCCACGGTCAGACGAGGGCGTATCCAGAGATTTTGTATACAAGGTTATCCGAACGGTCCTGTTCTCAAGTTTGCTGGACCAAAACGGCTGCAGCCGAGCATCAAGATTGGCGTGTAGCTGACGCAAGATGCCTATATCCATGTCGGGTGTCATGGACGACACGTCGGTGTTTGACCTTGTCGAAAGCATGGAAGAAAACGACGTCGCGGTATCGCTGCGCTCATTTTTAGAAGGTGAAGTGACAGGGGACGGAGCCTGCGTGGTAATTGTGGGAGATCGACTGGGTAGGCGAAACGGCTGAGGACGACCAGAATAAAACGCTTGGGCCTGCTTGCTAGGAGTTGAGGCACCCGAGCCGGACTCATTAGCGCCATAGTCAACCAACTGGTAGTCTCGCGTTTTTTCGATCTTGGGTTGCTGCGAACGAGATTTGAGGGCCTGAGCTTCCGTTTCCTGAGTTATGTCGTCAGGCCTAGGCGGGAGGATAACCCCCATCCTCGCTAATTCCTCGGTGAGATCGTCGGTGGATGGATTTGGCGACTGTGTGAAAGGGCTGGCTGCGCCCGAGCCACCGAGGATATTCTGTGGCGGTGGCGGGAGCCTAGGCAGTGCAGAAAAGCCTACGAGGAGCATAAGTTGGATTGAAAGATCGAATTGAATGGAGTTCACTTGCCGCGAGCTATCCTCATAAACGCCCGTTGTGATCGGGTTGCCTGCTCAGGAGTACGGAGACTAGATGCGAAACCAGAGATGAATACATCCACCGTAAATTGTTGGACATCATCTACAATAACGCTTAGTGTGAGGGACCCAATGAGAAGTTCACGAGTGCTCACCTTTGCGGATGGATTTAGAAATATCTGGGTAGCGTCTAACAGCCCATCCGGGGAAGAGAGATATTTTCTCAATACCCTTCTGCTCCTCTTTCCGCCTGTCAAGAGATCAGCTGCTGGCAGGCCCATGGGTGGAGGACGAACCTCTGACGCTTCTCCTTAGCCCACTCCTCCCAAGTCTGACGTTTCTCTCCAGTTTTTGGGTCAAATCCAGTGCGATAGGCTACGATTTTGTTAGAGACGGCAGCATAGGCATTCTTGGAGACCTCGGCCGTCGCGACATAGTCCTTAACTTTAGCTAGCTTAGCAAACGCAGCACTCTTCCAACCACCGGACATTCCAAAAGATGCGCGAGGAGTGTTGTTGGGGCGAGAAGGTGAGTTCATCGTCGCGCTCGCATTGGAGAGTCGCGGTCAAGCGTGAGATGACGGCATCCGAGCTTAAATTACAATTATTGGTGCTGTCACGTGCCTTTCCCCCTTCTGTCTCCACGATATGTTTTCTGTCTCGGCCTTTCCTCCATCACATGTGGCCTCAGGCTCAGACTACTATGACAAGGTGCGATTACACCCGGATGTGATGGAGGTTGAGTTCGAGGCGGACGATGAACTCAACTCGACATCCTCGCGCTTAACATCCCCGGGAGAGACGATCACATCAAGTCAAGCGTTTATGAGGTGAGTGGAAACAACGATACCTCATAGCCATATCAACCTAACATATCCAACAGAGGCCATGGGACATTTATTGAGACCGAACAGGTCATTGCCTCCGTCGCCGGAACGGTCGAGCGAGTAAATAAACTCGTTTCTGTCAAACCGGTCAAATCTAGGTGAGAGCACTTCACCCATTTTCCTATTTTTCTCAATAAAAGTGAACAGGTACACACCGGAGGTGGGGGACTTGGTCGTCGGTCGAATTACAGAGGTTAGCCTTTAGACCCCAGCGGTGCCACGCGGTATTGACTTTCTTGGCAGGTCCAAAACAAGCGATGGAAAGTCGACGTCAGCTCTCGACAGGATGGCGTCCTGATGCTATCCTCCGTTAACCTACCCGGTGGCGTGCAAGTGAGCGCTACCCGCTTCCTTAAACACCTTATTTTGTTCTAAGATCGCTCCAGCGCCGCAAACTTGAATCAGACGAACTACAAATGCGCACATTTTTCGAAGAAGGAGATCTACTTGTCGCCGAAGTACAATCTCTGTTTAGTGACGGTAGCATATCTCTGCACACTCGCTCTCTTCGCTACGGCAAGCTGCGAAACGGACAGCTGGTTGTCGTTCCGCGAGGACTAGTCCGCCGGCTCAAGTCCCATTTCTTCAGCCTGCCATGTGGCGTAGACTTGATTCTCGGGTTGAACGGGTACATCTGGGTCAGCAAACACGTCAAGGAGATGAACCAAGTCGGAGAGGAAGGCTTCGATGCCGAGTCTGTCTATTCTAACAAAAACGACGTAAGGCGCAACCTCTTATCCGTTTTACCCGTTCTAACTTGGACACAGCCCATCGACACTACGACATCTCGGGCGATAGCGCGGGTGTCGAATGTCATTCGAATGCTAGCCCGGCATCATATTCCGTTCACTGACCACCTGATAGAGCAAATATACGAATGGGTTATCGACCAGAATATCGAGATAGTTGACATCTTGAACGAAGAGGTTGCCGAGTCGATGGTCGCGACCGTTCCGGCTCTCGCCCTTCGGACCTAGAGTGTGGACGGTGAGTAATATTCTTTACGAGGTTGCGCCATGGGAATTCACACGATATAGGGGTGGGTTTTCCAGACTCGAATGAGGGTGCTTCTCGTTAGTACTATGCCTATCATGTGTGAAGATGCGTATATATGCGTGTTTGCGGTGAACCTCGCGGAGTTCAAAGACGCAGAATTCGGTTCCAATTCGCTTTGCTCGTGAAAGTAAACTTGGCTGCATTTCGACCCCTCTGCTTTGCAACTGATGAAAACCACTTCCCTCACAGCATGGCGTGGGGAGTAAAATTTCCATCATATTTCACCCCTTGCGCTAGCTATTTTGCCTATACGAGCAACCTGCTGATCGGTCGTAGTGCACCCACGACCGAGCCTAACTTCGACATCCGGAACCCAAGTGATCGTCGTGCGCAATCGTTCCGCAAATCCTCCGTACCGAGGCACCCCAATAACCCCGGTCTCGTATTCAAGGTCCGCATCTCTCGTGCGCCAAGTCGCACGCTCGCGCACACATCTAAAGACCATTACAAACGACTGATAGACAGCGACAGTTGCCTCTGCACTCTGCGTTGCGCTGAGAGTCCGTTGAAAATCGGGAGTCGTTTGCCGGTTAGCCATCGGTTTGTTTGATGCATATGGACTGATGGTCCCTTTGTTGATCCTCTTCTCTGGTACCCACTATCCAAACGGAGGCGAAAACGTCCTCCGGTCCTGACATGTCGAAGCATCGCGACCTGATAACTCGAACAGATCCCTTGACTTTTGCACTGAAATTTCTTTTCTTGAGTGCGCAGCTTTTATGATTGGCGGATATTCCAAGCCGTTCAGACCTTTTCCAGAAATAACTGAGATACCCCTAATTCGTTTAGTAAAAACTCAATATATTCATATAGGGATAGCAGCCGGGTTCGGCGTAGTTGGTTATATATTCAATCTTCCGCACACAGTCGCGATTGCCCAACAGTAGCCCATTCTCGACGCCAACCAAAAGCTTCCACTTCTTCTAGCGACCTTCTTCTGAACTCTCTGTCGCACGTAGCGTCGATCCTCTGTTGGTGCATCTCAGCCTGCGATCCCCCTGGTCTGTTTATAAACATCAGTCCGATCCTGAACTATCCTCGTACCCTGCTTGTACCTCCCTCCATCCCCACGGCGACCCTGCAGTGCGTTGATAAAGCGCAAGGCACTGGACTTTACGATTACTTTACGTTCTTTACCTGTCATGCTGCTCGAGGGTGTCGTCTGGGTTGTTGCGTTGTCGACTGTGAGTGCGTCGCCGTTGCCCTGCGCACTGCGACTATGCGGAGCGGTCAGAGACTTGGTTTCAACTGGGTGTGAGGTACGTGATTATAGATTTCGTACCTCAAATAAGCGAGCTGATGATTCTCTCCATAGATGGAATCCGCCCTGT
>JANWGL010001351.1:0-17823 GCA_025200755.1 Ceratobasidium sp. C01
TCCGACACCAGGGCAGCTCTACATCACCCGACAACGTCAGTTCTAGACCCCTCTATTCGACACTCGCTTGACACTCACGTCGGTAGTGACATATCCTAACGTCAAATTCGTCGTCGCTCTCTCCCTGTACTCCCTCTCGAACTGGTCTCGCCTCCACGTGTCGAACCGATAATCGACGTCTCCCCTCGCATACAATTCAGGATCTTCCACTTCTCTCCTCCTGGCAGCGCCCTTGGCATTCAACTTGTCCAACACCTGCTTCGCAATACTCGCTGGGACCTGGAAGTACAAAAATGCATCGTTGAACGGGGAGACAATAAACTGGTCGTTGCGCGTGAATGGGCCGGCGTAAAGGTCGAAGCGCTGGGAACCCGAGTTGACGATCACAGTGCTCGGGATGTTGGCGCGCGAAGGGTTGCCGATCGCCAGGGCTTTGGGGATCACCTCGTCGACAAAGAGAGACAGGACAGACGAGTTGGAAGGGTACGGCGTGCTGTGGGGAAGTATGTCAGTTGCTTGTCAAAGATAGGGGAATCGGAACGTACCGGCTGAGGTAGTAATCTTGCGGGGCGGTACCATAGGACGAAGTCAGGTTCCATTCTTTGGCCAGCGCAGTGAGGCCAGCGGTAATCTTCCGTCCCGTGGAGGTATCAAAGTTCTTCGTTTGAGTATGGTACGTATAAGTGTTTCGGTTCGGGTCCAAGTACCGGCGAGTCAACGAGAGCGGGGCAGACGAGTTTTGAGCCTTGGGGAGCTTAGCACTCATCCAACCAATGGTCTCCAGATAGCGGCCACTCTCGAGGGACATGCTGCGCGAGTCGAGTTGGACACAGTCGCGGATGTGGGTATGCCCGCCGAAGATGAAGATGGGGGTAGTGGGGTGGATGGCACGGATAGCATTGAATACGAGTGGCCAGTTATCCCTGTATGGTTGTTAGAAATAATCGTACACATTAGGCTGGTTGTAGCTCACTTTTGCACGGGCATATGACCGACAAGTAAGAACAGATCAGGTTCCTCCTGGATAGCATCCTTGAACTGTTTGGGGAGTCAGACGGCGAACACAGAGAAATTGCGTCAAACGTACCCAAGTCTCGTTAACCATTGCGGCAACCTTTTGCACGGTTGTATTGGCAGCAGCACCGGTAAAGTCATACAAGACACCGAAAGCGGTAACCTTTCGCTTGCTGTGATGTCAAAGTTAGAGAGGACATGCGACGGCAAGTATAGACCTACTGCTTGGTGCGGAACTTGACAAAGCGGTCACCGACGGGGGTATTTACTAGACGGCCCTTCTTGTCGGTATAAGTAATGTTGACGTTGGATGACAAGTAACGTCCGTTCCAACGGGGCGCAAAGTTTTGATGCATGTCGTACGCAATGGGATATTGGTAAAGCTCATGGCTGATAGAGAAATTTGAGGGGCAGGTCGCAAACGGCCTAAATGTACTTACTTTCCAATCGCCAGAACATCATAGGGAACGTCAAAGAAGAACTTGTTACTCTAGGAAGGAGTGAGTAATGTGTCTGCGATATAATAACCGGGACGGCGAACCTGCTGTCCATCAACTTGGCCAACTGGGAAGCCGTCCGAAATGCCGGTGCCGTCGTGCAAGTCTCCCGAGTCGACGAGGAGAAGGTCCACGCCCTTTTTGTCGGCCATTTGTTTCATGTTAGTGACAAATGACGCAAAGTCGCCAAAGTCACCCGAGTAGTTCGGCTCTGGCTGTGACCCCTTGGTATGGCCAAGCAACCAACCTGTGCGGCTGGTCAGTGCTGGCCGAGGGGTGCGCAGATGAAACTTACCATGGCTGTCAGTGGTGTGCAGAAAGTTGATGTCACCCCACTCGAGCGGAGCAGAAGGCCAGGAAGAGCTAGCAGTAGCGTCGGGCTGCATACGCTTGGAATGGGTGTGGTCATGGCCGTCCCCACAGGCAAGCACGATAGGCAGCAGACAGACAGCAGCGAGCAACATTGCAGAGAGCTACCAGTGCGAAATAGGTGGAGTGACATATTTAAGTGGCTGACTGCAAACGAAGCACATGTGTCCCCGCATGGGTTCGGACAGCGAACCACACGAAGCGGGAAGAAGGAATGTCGAGGTTGGAGTGGGTCCTATATGCAGCCTATCTCGAAGCACACGTGTGCCTCCCGAAGCCATAGCAAAGACCTAATCGAGGCAGCGACGACATATAGATAGCAGCAATCAGGCGGCCGAGGGAGTGAGCGCGTGGTTCAAAGAGCGGTCACGTGCGTCTCCGCTCTCTACGCCCAACATGGAGCGCCGTAGACAAAAATCATCCAATGCTCTACCAGTTCAGGCTCTTGGGCGACCAAAGGACCGTGAGTCGAAATGGGGCGCGACTGGCATGGGCGAAGACCTCGGTTCGACCGACTTCAAGTCTGCCGCGCCACGTCCGAAGATTGCGCCGCGTGCCAAAGGAAAAGGAAAATCTAAGGGTGAGCCTATTCCAGTCATATCGACAATTCTCTCATCTTCCTCTTCTCTGATACAGACGCGTCGCCACCGCAATCCCCCGTTGGGAGTGACGTCGATCGAAGTGCCGACCCAATAGACTTTATATCGTCACGGGGGAAGTCGCCGCCTCGCGCCACAGCACCCTCCAAATCGACTGCACGCGTTGCTCAGCCCCCGCCTTTCGCACGAATCATAAAGTCAGATGCCCTACTTAAACCAAAGCCCACGACCAAGGTCGCCACATTATCCAGCCGGAAAACGGGTCGAAAGTTGACGATCCAGTCAGACGAATCAGATGGCTCTTCCTCCTCCCGCCCCAATACTCGCTCGAAGAACTCCTCTACCACCTCTCTCCAGCCTCCGTCCCCCCAGCCCCCTTCGTCCCAGGAGACCGACCCACCGACGAAGCCGAGTACGTCCATTCGATTTGCGCCACATTTGCCACTCACTTATCCTGTGTAGCCCTCAAACCAGCTCCCCCTCCATTTTCAGCTCCTAAACCGGCTCCCCCTCCGTTCTCCGCCCCCACCCGCAATCGAATGTCGGTCGAGGTACCGCAAAGACCACGTTCGTCTTTTGCCTTGCCTTTCGATTTATTACTTACGGCCCGACAGAGTCGTCGGCTCCAAAGCCGGCGCCTCCCCCTTTCAAGACGAAAGAGCCGCCAAGTGTATTCATGCCAAAGCCAAAACCTAAGCGACTTGCGTCTGGTACACCCCTAGACATACCGCGCCAAGCTAGCCCACCACCCCCAGACGATCCCCAAGTCAAAGAGCCCATTCCCCTCAGCAAGTACCCGAGGATACCAAGGAAGAACGCCAAGTCGACGACAGTGAGTCTGTATGCAGCTCTATTTTGCACTGGTACTGATTTGGCAAACCCAGCCAACCGCTCCAGAGCCCGCCAAAGACCCACTGCCAGAACCGAAAAAGAAACCCGCCCCATTCCCGATGGCAGCCTACGCCAAAGAAGCCGCCGCCAAACAGGCCGCAATGGAGCTTGACCCTGCCCCTCGCAAACGTTTCCGGACCGAAGACATGGAACATCTACTCAACTTGAATGTCGATGCTGACGAGGATGACCTCATGGCTGAGGGGGATACCACAAGTAAATCCTCGCTCCCACTTCTTGATGCTGAGCAAACTAAACCTGGCGTACAGTTCTCATGGACCCGGAGGACCTCTGTCCGTTCTGCGACGACCCGCTTCCGGAAAACCCTTCGCCGGACCTGCTCCAACTCTTGGCCGAGCTGAAGGCAACTGCGAAATCAGAACCGCGACCGAGAAATCGACTAGGACTGAAGGCACCGCTTACGACATACATCAATTTGTGCCATATGCACCGTGCCGAAAGCGTGCATGTTGCCCTAGGCAGAAAGCACAACTGGCCAGCGGTGATCGATTGGGACAATGTCCGTTTACGGCTGAAGAATCCATTTGTGGGCGATGCACTTAAGGAAATTATCTCGGACCCCCACACGAGCAATTTCTTCACGGTGCTGTACGATGCAATCAAGCGCGACGGGATTCTGAAAGCGTCAAGTATCAAGGGTCAACTCGACAATTTTGAGTTGTCTCACCCAGGATAGTAAGTTGACCGCTCTGATTCGTATCATCATCATACACCTAATCACGTTTCGTAGCTACGGAGAACAAGGTGTCTTGGTCATCTTCGACGTCCTAACCGAGCTTTTCCCCAATCTCAGCGCCGAAGAAACTAAGCCACTTGAACCGCGGCAGTTCCTACTCTCCGTCCTCGTGCCCGAAGCCGCAGCCCTCCTCATTGAACAAGATAGAGATTGTACACACGAGGAAGCCCTGACCACTCTCCGCGAGAGCCGTGCCTACGGCCAAATGATGTTCCCCGATCGCGGTGGGCGTTCAGGGGCCGGCCATGGGGACCACATGGACGAGGCTGGTGCCAAGCAATTACAATGGCGCAAGGATGTGATTGGGAAACCGGGCTCGTTGGGTGCCGAGAGCTCGAGGTGAGTCGAGCCTTGGCACTATGGTTCGAGCCGGGCTCATATATGTTTTTGGTTAGGGCTAAGCCTCCCCCTTTCCGAGCTAAGCCGGCTCTAATTGAGGAAGATGATGATATGGTAATCGTCGATTAAGTTTCGGGTAAGGCGTGAACCGACTCTGGAGGGCTATTGTAATTTATGAGGAAGCTTTCGGCTTTGAGGTGGATGCATTCATGTTTATTGTGTATTTTCATATATGTATACAGCTTGTCGATGAACCAGATGTATGAAGTACAATCCCAAATAATACTATGCCGTTGACTGCTCGTCTATCTGTACTGGGCCATCCACGTCCTGAGAGAGGGCGATTGGCTCCCAGCCCGAGTCTACCTTTCGTTCCACCGAGCTGAAATAGATCGGAGGAATGAAGCCAGAACTGTCACCGGTCGTCAAGATGACGCCGTTCGCAGATATGTGGAAGGATATCCCGGCGGCCATGGCCGCTACTACGTCTACAATTATGATTACCTGCGAACTTACTCGCATACCTGTGTCTTGTTCAGTGTGCGCACACCTTAACCCATGAGCTCAGACTCACCGCTTACAACACCTGATTCCCCAGGACGCCCGCTTGCGAGATGAATATGATTCCGACGCATACGACTAAGACCTTGCTTCTCTAAACACGGTTTCAGTAGACACAACCTGAATGAAGGAGATACGACACAGACTGATGCTTTCCCAAGCGACCAAGGTCGTCCCATGCACCGCACACGCTAGCTCCGACGCATCCATCACAGGTTTCAGCTCAAGGTCATCAACCTACGAAACGCATAAGTCCCAGCATAGGCGCCGCGAATCATGTGTAACCTACCTTGAGCGAATGCCCTTGATTCGCCCTAATCCACAAGGTAGCTCCATCCTCAGGCACCTCGCCTTGTTGGAGCCCCTCAATCACGACGTTCGGTCCATCGGACGACACTTGCGCTCCCAGCTGGTAGCGTTGCTTTTGATCGGCCTCGACTATTTTCAGCAGCCCGGCGAGGTCCAGCTCCTTCAATTTCGGTCGTGCGAGCTGTCATTTTAGTATGACACCTTCGGCAATCAGTCTTGAATATAGATGTACAGTGGCTTGGGTCATACCAAATCTGCTACTCGCACATATCCATCCGAGCGAATTGCAAGACGCTCTTTAGCAGCTCCGTGGCGCAGGATGTACGACAATGTTTTCGAGTTGCGCACTTCGACAGATTCGTTCCGCCGGTCTCGCCTCCCCTTCCCCGAGGAGTTTGCCGGCTTTTGTGGGCTGGATGCAGACGACATGTTCCAAGCGAGCAGGTGGACAAGGTACGCGGATAGGAGTGTGAAGAGAATGAAAGTTTATCTGATGACATCAGCTTGTCAAGTAATTGATGAGCGTTTTTATTTGGATGAGATCCTAAATGCAAATACAATAATATATATGTTACAGCAAATCGGGCGGGCTGGGACCGCTCATTTAGATTGTTCGGCAGTACGTTTTCCAAGCAGCAGCGAGCGAGAGGATTCGGTAGGCTCGCCATCGGCCATGGTGAGACAAACGAGTCGACTGCCTTTGGTGTCGTAGGAAGCAATTGGCTGAAATATAGGGGGCTCCTCTAAAGATTCTGATGTGGCCGGTATTTTAGCAAGGTCATAAACAAAGATCTTCCCGTCTGAAGAAGCTGTCGACATGAGCGTCGTTCTACATGACCCAGGTAGGGTAACATCTAGAGTGTCCAGAGCTTTGACGCTAGGGCTGGTGTTAGAAGGCATATTGCATTCCGCAGTTGGAGTCTGAACTCACCGATTTTCATGCCCCCCGAACTTCGCAATTATCTTCGTGACCTGTTCTTCAGTACCTATCTCATACACAGTGACGAGTTTATCTTCGCCCGCAACCAATAAGATGTCTCGTTCGCCCGATTTCCAAAATTTCAGGTCGTGAATCCTTGATGGATGGGTGACCGTATCAAGCATGGTCATGTCCTGCCAATGAATGCGTTCGTTCTGGGCGGTGGCCAAGTCAGCCAGATGACGCACTGTTTGAAAAATATCCAATGTAGATGCGGCTTGGACGGCAAATATTTTTCCGCTCAGCGACCAACGCACGAGTTCCCCCTCTAGCAACGTTAATTAGAGACTAACCCCGTTTGAAGCGTGCAGAAGAGCTCACCCTTGCCCAGCTTTGTGCTGGCGGAGCCTTTGCCTCGCATCATATCCCACATCCGCAGCGTGCGATCTTTGCCGACGCTTAGCGCGAGCTTGCCTGACGGGTGCATTGCGACATCATTAACCTTTCCCTTGTGCCCCTTGAGGGTCCGCAAGAGGACCCAGTCACGCGAACTGAATAGCCCAAGTGTGCCATCCTCAGAAGCAGACAACAGGTGAGAGCGCGAGGGGAACGAGAGGTGCGTTATGGAGCCTAGGAGCACGATCAAGAGCGGCTTTGTGGGAAGAGCGGGGAGAGTACCTACCTTGATGCTGAACGAGTCCTCCGATTTCCTTCCTTCTCCTAAGGTCCCACACCTTAATAATTTCGTCAGTGCTTCCAGTTGCGAGCCATTTGCCGCCTTGCGGTGAGGCAGCAACAGCACGCACACAGGCGACATGAGCTGGGAAGATAAATATCGGTGTGAGAGATAAAGCAGGCTGGCCCAGAGAGTCTTTGCGAGTTTCGAATCGGCCTTCTAGCCCATAAAGTAATTTCTCATAGGTTCCCACCACAATTTTGAAGGTAGAAGGCGCAGCAGAAATCGCCTGAGAAGATGAGGCCGTGGGTTGGGGTTCATCATTAGGGGGGTCCTCAATTGGTTCGGACGGGAGAGTCTTGCGAGCTGGATTTGCTGCAGTGCGTGCGCGCTTGGCCATTGCAGGTGTAGGATGGGGTGGCAAGTCTCAATTTTCGACAAGCGCCAGATGCACGTGACGTGCAGGGTCAGCCTTGCGCCTACCATCATCGGTTACCCATCGTGGCTCTTGAAGACGCAAGACAAGGCCAAGTGACAGCAGCACATGGGTGGCCTGTGGTGATGGCCACATCGGCTATTCTTATTGGCGACTCCAAATCTCTTGGGTGTATTGGGTCTCGTGCTTCAGTTGGGTCCTCTCGATAAGAAGTTCTTGGCGCTACTGAAAACCTTGAGTTCGGTGTTCTCTCCGGACTCGCCGCCCTACGTCGTGCTCTCTCTTATCTTAGGAGAACCCCCACATCTACTGAGTCTGCTGTAATGATGGCAACTACTATACTCTTGGGTTGCTCGTATTACATACGCTTCCGGTCAGACCCACTATGTCGTGTAGCCCATTGCCTAACTCCGGTTCGCTTCTTATCATGCGGTGGAGTGATGCGCGGACCAGGCACCAACCAGAGTGAAGCGTTATCATGTGCTCCCCCACCTATCGCAGTCGCTCTGTGCTACGATTGGAAGCTCAACTCCCTCCCGTCGCGTGCTAAAGCTTCGATGTCTCTTCTGGGTTCACAATGTTCCTAGGGCTGCCAAGGGGCACTCCCAGCCACTATTGAGATTACTGCTTTTATATCGCCCTTTCCTCTGGAGCTTCAGCTTGTGTCCCACCCCCACCTCCTCGCAAAACCTCTGCAGCCTCCCCCCGCTGCCCATTCTCGCCATGTCACAAGACGAGAAAGAATACTATGCGGAAGAAAAGCACGGCTCGTTGGAGAAGGGCCCCGAGCATGCGAACTACGTTCCTCCCACTGACGAGTCCGATCCGCGGTATCACTTCGACCCCCACGACCTCGGTATGCTCTCCTCGCACCTACTTCCTACACCTGTTTAATTTCATGGGCTATGTCCTACAGATCAAGTCCAGCGTCGTCTGAAACAGCGCCATGTGCAAATGTAAGTGATTTTCCTGCTGTTCGGAGCGGCTCAGAAGCTAACCACGCTGTGTCCATAGGATTGCGGTACGACTCGTTCAGGACGCCCTTGTTCGGCTTTTACTAAACCGTCTCATGTAGATCGCGGGAACGATTGGAACTGGTCTGTTCCTCGGCTCCGGAAAGTCTCTGGCCCGTGCTGGGCCGGCTGGTGCTCTAATCGCTTACATTCACGTAGGTTTATGCCCTATTTATACCCGCCTGGCAACTGAAGTTCGGTTTAGGTCGGAACTGTTGCTTATTCCTCGCTATGCGCGGTCGGAGAAATGACATGTTTCGCCCCGATCTCTGGTTCCTTCCCTCATTTTGCTGCCCGATGGGTTGACCCGGCTTTTGGTTTTGCTGTTGGCTGGAACTACTTCTACGTGAGCGAGATTGTTTTCTATGATCACTAGAGCCTTTTCTCACATCATTGTCCTAGACACAATGTATTACGGTCCCGGTCGAAGTTACAGCTGCGCAGATCATCTTGACGTTCTGGGATCAAAGTGTAGGCTGCTTAGGTACAATATAACCACCCAAGTACTAACATACATTTTGTGGTACAGCATGCTCGCGGTATTGCCTACACTGCGATCATCATGATCCTGATGTGCGCTGTCAACTTGTTCGGCGTACGATACTTTGGAGAGTCCGAGTTTATCTTTTCCATCATTAAATGTAAGTGGCACTGCTGTTTGATTGGCGCGACTGGTTTCTAATTAGCCGTTTTCAGTGGCGCTCATCACCGGTTTGATCTTGGTCGGGCTTATCATTGACCTTGGTGGTGGCCCTGATGGCGATCGCCGAGGCTTCCGCTACTGGAAGAACCCTGGTGCTTTTAACACCTGTAGGTCTTAATGGATGACATTGCGTACAAGGTACTGATTAGCACCTGTAGACCTCGTTGACGAGCCTGTCTCCACTGGTCGTTTCCTTGGAATACTTGGTGTGCTCGTCCAGGCCGCCTTCTCGTTCCAGGGAATGGAGCTTGTCGCCATGTCAGTATACATATTTTGCATTCCTCAAAATCGGCTAACATTGTCATCAGTGCTGCATCTGAAACTGAGAACCCTCGTCGCAACATCGCAAAGGCTGTACGCAGGGTGTTCTACCGTATTGTCATGTTCTACATCCTTGGTATCTTAGTCACCGGCATGATTATACCATACGACCACCCCGATCTGCTGCAGGACACCGGCACTGGCGCAGAATCTCCTGTACGTGAATTCCCTGCAAGAATCATCTTCATTCATACTTATCACTTTGTCCTTTAGTACGTCATTGCTATCCGTCTCGCTCGCATCAAGGCCCTGCCACACATCATTAACGCATGCGTCTTCACCTCTGCGTTCTCCGCTGGCAACTCCTTCCTCTTCACCTCCTCTCGTATCTTGTATGGCCTTGCTATCCGTGGCCAGGCCCCGCGCATCTTCACCAAGTGCACCAAGAGTGGTCTCCCGATCATAGCGGTCGCATTCTGCGTAAGTCGAATAAGCAATCGCTTAACATCAGTCAGACTCATACCATATACTTGGCAGTCCGCCTTCTCTTTGCTCGCGTTCATGAACGTTAGCGAGGACGGTTCCACCGTGTTTAACTGGTTGGTGAACCTGACCACCATCGGAGGCTTCTTCACGTGGTGGGCGATCAACTTGACGTTCATTCGCTTTTATCGAGGCTTGAAAAAACAAGGTAAGCCGAGTCAGACAACCAATATCAATATACACTAATATTTAAACCGATTATTAGGCATTGACCGCAAGCAGTTCGTTTACTACTCTAGTCTTCAGCCATACTTGTCGTACTGGGGTGTATTCTGGACTACGTTATTCATTATCATCAACGGCTTCGCGGTCTTCTTCGACTTCAACGCCTCCGACTTCATCACTTGTTGTAAGTCACTGCCATGTGTCTTCATGCGTGTGGCGCTCAAACTTTGTGCAGATATCAACGTCCCTATCTTCTTCGGGCTTTACGCTGGCTGGAAGATCTACAAGCGGACCAAGTTCTGGAAGACACGCGATATGGACTTCGTCACTGGTATCCCGACCGTGGAGGAAACAGAGACGCCCGAGGTCCCACCGAGGAATTTGGGAGAGAAGATTGCGGGTATTATTTTCTAGGGGGTTATTGTTTGTATGCGCCGTTCTTGTTTATCTATCCACCACTTTGTCACATTACAGGAATCTGTCCTTTTACTATAAAATACGAAAATTTGTTCCATCGATCTTTTGTAACACTCGAGTGCCTTTTCAACTCCTTAACACGAAGTCTCAATGTTAGCCCCGCAGACCAAAAGCTTGTTGTCGTGCTGAGCACTCATCGACACGTATCAAATGACGCACGCAAACCCCCGGCTTGAGTCCAGAGTGTGCATGTACCGTAGTACGCCCCGTGAATCTGGATTGATATATACCAGGTAATAGTTCAGTTCTATAATCAACAGCACCGTCCCAAGCCGTACAGCCCACCATTTTCTATTCATTTTTATTGATCCACGAGTTAAGCACGATGACATAACTTGATACTCACGTGACGCCATTGGGACACGTCAAGCGCCAGCTGTTTCGCGACTTGACCTGCTGGCAACTATCACATTCAATACCTGGGCTCGACCAAAAGCTACTTTTTTGCTCCATCCTAGTTAGAAGTTGCGTCAGATTCAACCTACACCTTTGCTACTCTTTTCTAGAGTCTGAGATATTCTTCCAAGAGTGCGTGGCTACAACTTATGCTCTCATTAACGTACTTACGCCTTTTACAGTGGCCGATCACGGACACTCGCACGACGGACCCAATGACCATGGGCACTCTCACGACGGACCCAACGCGCACGGTCACTCTCATGACGGACCCGGAGGGCACAATCATTCACACTCTCCTCAACCTGGCCCCGGCCAAGGTCCTCCACAACAGCTACTGAACCCGGACCCGATTGATCCTGCGCTCCAGGCGGATATGGATGCAAGCTTCAAGCCGCGCCCTATTAAACTAGTCGGACCAGAAGGACACGCAACGTGTCAGGCGGTCTGCATCGAGCACTCTGCAGATAAATGCGACGAATGCGGGGTGGATTATTCCGACCTGAACTTGCTCGCACGAATGTTGGTACAGGCGCCAAATCTAATTGTACCGCCTCCACCACAGGTGACGGACAAGAGCAGGTCGACGCATGTTGCCAAGTTCAAGGATGAGGGAAACGTGCGTTCTTCCCCTTTCGTTTAAATACGCCTTGCCTTTGAGCCCGGGTCTAACGTCATTATTTAGGTTGCCTACAAGGCTGGCAAGTGGCCAGCAGCTATTCAGAGTTATACTATGTCTGCTAATATTGCCGCATCACGGCCGAACTGGGAGCCGCACACACTCGCGCGTGAAGAGATCTCCACTGTCTTGTCCAACCGTTCTGCTGCCCACCTGTCAGCAGGAGACTTCATTCCTGCCCTTGTGGACGCAGATGTGGTCATTGCTTTAAGAAAGCCCTGGACAAAGGGCCATTTCCGCAAGGCAAAGGCCTTGGTCGCTCTGCAATGCTATGAGGAAGCGAGGGATTCTATCTCGGTTGGCTTACAATTCGAGCCAGACAACAAAGTAAGTTCGTAGTCGCTAATTATGCTGTTTATTCTAACCGGATATTGCAGGAGTTATTGGACTTCTTGCGGGAAGTGGAGAGCAAAATCGAGGCGGCTGACCCTGCAACGCATCTCACTGTCTAGTTTGACTTCTATCACCCCACATAGACCCCTGTATTCTATTGTCTCGCATGCTTATTCATTTCCTTGTTACAACGATGTACTATGCATACACATAAAAAGCTCTGGCATATTGCTACAAGTCCAACGGCTCTGTCCGACAAACATAGATTACCTCCCGCCGCCCAATAATTCCTCATTCGTACTCCATGAGTACCTCTGCTTCTTCTCCAAAGCATCTATTGCCGCCATCGCATCGTCCTCGCACTCCCACGGCTCCTTAAACGTCCTTAACATAATCCCATCCGGGACGCGCGCTTTCGCCAGCTCCATTCTCAGTCTTAACGCTTCCTTCTTCTCCAAAATCCCAGCACGCGTCGTATCAGTGGCTTCCGCGCTGTGCCCGGTACCAGCAGTGGCAGCAGCAGCTACCAATGCACCAGCTGGGTCGAGCACATCCAAGTTCCCCTCGCCAAACGGGCTCTTTGTCGGCGGCGGAGGCGGTGGCCGCCTCGCAGCAGTTGGCGTATCGAAATATGAGCCCGGCAGCCCCCTTCCGCGAGCGGTCGAAGGCGTGTATACTTGGTACGCGGTGGATGGAGACATCGTTTGTGTTGGATCAGTGACTGAGCGCACCACCGAGCGGCTTGGAGTGCCTGGTCTCGGCTCCTGTGATACTCGCGGGGGTGGGATCTGGAGCTTGGGTAACTCCTCTTTTGGCTGTTTACTCCCGCCAGCGAGACTCCGGATGCTCCTCAATGAACTCGTCGACCCTTTCTTCTTGACGGTGTAGTTCGGAACAGGTGGTAACGTTGGTGATGGAGGGGCGGTAGGTGGAGGTGTTGCAGGGGTAACGTTCCGAAGAAACAAGGCAATGATCTGATGGGGGCGTTCTTGAGCGAGAGCGCTATACAATTCGAGGTCTTGCTCTCCCGTATCCCCTATGAGGATAAACTTCGACTCTGGGAAGCTGTCAAGGACTTCGACGACATTCCCTCGTTTGCGCTCTGCTGCCGACTCTCCCCATAAACCTGGCGATAAATGGTTGATCATAGGAATCAGATTGAGTACGCCAATCTAACCTTGGAAAAGACTTCGACCGCCATAGGACTTCAATTTAACGGAACCTTTAGATTGAATGAGCGAAGGTACAGGAACGAAAGGGGAACATGCCCACCTCTAGGGTAATTAGATACTACGAAAAAGTCGTTCAGCACTGGTAGGAGCTCGAACGGCGAATTAGACTGATGTGCACGGTCAGTTATCACCAGCAGTATATATCCAGACCAGGATGACATACCACATAATGGAATTTCGCTCCCCGATCCGCCATCCTAGCATACCACTCAGGCATTCCAGGCACAACCAGCTCGTCAAGATGCCGAACAAACACCTAGAATTATGGAGTGAGATCGATATAGGTCCAGACAGAGGAGCGATCAGACGTACGTTATGAAATATGGCTTTTATGCCCATCATTACCTCGCTAATTTTGATGGTGTCGTCGATGTCGGAAATGACACGAACGCTTGCCGTTGATAATAATAGCTCGGTCTGGACTCGCACAGCATCCGTGGATGACTGGTGAGCTTGCTGTTCGATGTTCACGCCCCCTGTGACCTCTGCTCCAAACCCGCTAGAGCCGGGTGCGTAAGACGAAGGGAGCAGTTCCGCGTGTACAAACAGCGGGTACTCCTCCTTCCGGTCCCCGTATGCGATGTGTAGTGTCTGCTCATGGGTGCAGAGGTCTTCAAATGAAATAGAAAACTTATGTGCAAAATACCCTTGTGCGTTGGTCCGAACCTTCACGGAGGCTAGTGGGATAGGATTTTGTTGTTTTCCACGGCCAAACGAGGGCGTATCCAGAGATTTTGTATACAAGGTTATCCGAACGGTCCTGTTCTCAAGTTTACTGGACCAAAACGGCTGCAGCCGAGCATCAAGATTGGCGTGTAGTTGGCGCAAGATGCCTATATCCATGTCGGGTGTCATAGAAGACACATCGGTGTTTGACCTTGTCGAAAGCATAGAAGAAAACGACGTCGCGGTATCGCTGCGCCCATTTTTAGAAGGTGAAGTGACAGGGGACGGAGCCTGCGTGGTAATTGTAGGAGATCGGCTGGGTAGGCGAAACGGCTGAGGACGACCAGAATAAAACGCTTGGGCCTGCTTGCTAGGAGTTGAGGCACCCGAGTTGGACTCATTAGCGCCATAGTCAACCAACTGATAGTCTCGCGTTTTTTCGATCTTGGGTTGCTGCGAGCGAGATTTGAGGGCCTGCGCTTCCGTTTCCTGCGTTATGTCGTCGGGCCTAGGCGGGAGGATAACTCCCATCCTTGCTAATTCCTCGGTGAGATCGTCGGTGGAGGGATTTGGCGACTGTGTGAAAGGGCTGGCTGCGCCCGAGCCACCGAGGATATTCTGTGGCGGTGGCGGAAGCCTAGGCAGTGCAGAAAAGCCTACGAGGAGCATAAGTTGGATTGAAAGATCGAATTGAATGGAGTTCACTTGCCGCGAGCTATCCTCATAAACGCCCGTTGTGACCGGGTTGCCTGCTCAGGAGTACGGAGACTAGATGCGAAACCAGAGATAAACACCTCCACCGTAAATTGTTGGACATCATCTTCAATAACGCTTAGTGTGAGGGACTCAACGAGAAGTTCACGGGTGCTCACCTTTGCGGGTAGATTTAGGAATATCTGGGTAGCGTCTAACAGCCCATCCGGGGAAGAGAGATATTTTCTCGATACCCTTCTGCTCCTCTTTCCGCCTGTCAAGAGATCAGCTGCTGGCAGGCCCATGGGCGGAGGACGAACCTCTGACGCTTCTCCTTAGCCCACTCTTCCCAAGTCTGACGTTTCTCTCCAGTTGTTGGGTCAAATCCAGTGCGATAGGCTACGATTTTGTTAGAGACGGCAGCATAGGCATTCTTGGAGACCTCAGCCGTCGCGACATAGTCCTTAACTTTAGCTAGCTTAGCAAACGCAGCACTCTTCCAACCACCAGACATTCCAAAAGATGCGCGAGGAGTGTTGTTGGGGCGAGAAGGTGAGTTCATCGTCGCGTTTGCATTGGAGAGTCGCGGTCAAGCGTGAGATGACGGCATCCGAGCTTAAATTACAATTATTAGTGCTGTCACGTGCCTTTCCCCTTCCGTCTCCGCGATATGTTTTCTGTCTCGGCCTTTCCTCCACCACATGTGGCCTCAGGCTCAGACTACTATGACAAGGTGCGATTAAACCCGGATGTGATGGAGGTTGAGTTCGAGGCGGATGATGAACTCAACTCGACATCCTCGCGCTTGACGTCCCCGGGAGAGACGATCACATCAAGTCAAGCGTTTATGAGGTGAGTGGAAACAACGACACCTTATAGCGATATCAACCTAACATATCCAACAGAGGCCATGGGACATTTATTGAGACCGAACAGGTCATTGCCTCCGTCGCCGGAACGGTCGAGCGAGTAAATAAACTCGTTTCTGTCAAGCCGGTCAAATCTAGGTGAGAGCACTTCACCCATTTTTCTATTTTTCTCAATAAAAGTGAACAGATACACTCCGGAGGTGGGGGACTTGGTCGTCGGTCGAATTACAGAGGTTAGCCTTTGAACCCCAACGGTGCCACGCGTTATTGACTTTCTTGGCAGGTCCAAAACAAGCGATGGAAAGTCGACGTCAACTCTCGACAGGATGGCGTCCTGATGCTATCCTCCGTTAACCTTCCCGGTGGCGTACAAGTGAGCGCTATCCGCTTCCTTAAACACCTTATTTTGCTCTAAGATCGCTCCAGCGCCGCAAACTTGAATCAGACGAACTACAAATGCGCACATTTTTCGAAGAAGGAGATCTACTTGTCGCCGAAGTACAATCTCTGTTTAGTGACGGTAGCATATCTCTGCACACTCGCTCTCTTCGCTACGGCAAGCTGCGAAACGGACAGCTAGTTGTCGTTCCGCGCGGACTAGTCCGCCGGCTCAAGTCCCATTTCTTCAGCCTCCCATGCGGCGTAGACTTGATCCTCGGGTTAAACGGGTACATCTGGGTCAGCAAACACGTCAAAGAGATGAACCAAGTCGGAGAGGAAGGCTTCGATGCCGAGTCTGTCTATTCGAACAAAAACGACGTAAGGCGCAACCTCTTATCCGTTTTGCCAGTTCTAACTTGGACACAGCCCATCGACACTACGACATCTCGGGCGATAGCGCGGGTGTCGAATATCATTCGAGTGCTAGCCCGGCATCATATTCCGTTCACTGACCACCTGATAGAGCAAATATACGAATGGGTTATCGACCAGAATATCGAGATAGTTGACATCTTGAACGAAGAGGTTGCCGAGTCGATGGTCGCGACCGTTCCAGCTCTCGTCCTTCGGACCTAGAGCGTGGACTGTGAGTAATATTTTTTACGAGGTTGCGCCATGGGAATTCACACGATATAGGGGTAGGTTTTCCAGACTCGAATGAGGGTGCTTCTCGTTAGTACTATGCCTATCATGTGTGAAGATGCGTATATATGCGTGTTTGCGGTGAACCTCGCGGAGTTCAAAGACGCAGAATTCGGTTCCAATTCGCTTTGCTCGTGAAAGTAAACTTGGCTGCATTTCGACCCCTCTGCTTTGCAACTGATGAAAACCACTTCCCTCACAGCATGGCGTGGGGAGTAAAATTTCCATCATATTTTACCCCTTGCGCTAGCTATTTTGCCTATACGAGCAACCTGCTGATCGGTCGTAGTGCACCCACGACCGAGCCTAACTTCGACATCCGGAACCCAAGTGATCGTCGTGCGCAATCGTTCCGCAAATCCTCCGTACCGAGGCACCCCAATAACCCCGGTCTCGTATTCAAGGTCCGCATCTCTCGTGCGCCAAGTCGCACGCTCGCGCACACATCCAAAGACCATTACAAACGACTGATAGACAGCGACAGTTGCCTCTGCACTCTGCGTTGCGCCGAGAGTCCGTTGAAAATCGGGAGTCGTTTGCCGGTTAGCCATCGGTTTGTTTGATGCATATGGACTGATGGTCCCTTTGTTGATCCTCTTCTCTGGTACCCACTATCCAAACGGAGGCGAAAACGTCCTCCGGTCCTGACATGTCGAAGCATCGCGACCTGATAACTCGAACAGATCCCTTGACTCTTGCACTGAAATTTCTTTTCTTGAGTGCGCAGCTTTTATGATTGGCGGATATTTCAAGCCGTCCAGACCTTTTCCAGAAATAACTGAGATACCCCTAATCGTTTAGTAAAAACTCAATATATTCATATAGGGATAGCAGCCGGGTTCGGCGTAGTTGGTTATATATTCAATCTTCCGCACACAGTCGCGATTGCCCAACAGTAGCCCATTCTCGACGCCAACCAAAAGCTTCCACTTCTTCTAGCGACCTTCTTCTGAACTCTCTGTCGCACGTAGCGTCGATCCTCTGTTGGTGCATCTCAGCCTGCGATCCCCCTGGTCTGTTTATAAACATCAGTCCGATCCTGAACTATCCTCATACCCTGCTTGTACCTCCCTCCATCCCCACGGCGACCCTGCAGTGCGTTGATAAAGCGCAAGGCACTGGACTTTACGATTACTTTACGTTCTTTACCTGTCATGCTGCTCGAGGGTGTCGTCTGGGTTGTTGCGTTGTCGACTGTGAGTGCGTCGCCGTTGCCCTGCGCACTGGGACTATGCGGAGCGGTCAGAGACTTGGTTTCAACTGGGTGTGAGGTACGTGATTATAGATTTCGTACCTCAAATAAGCGAGCTGATGATTCTCTCAATAGATGGAATCCGCCCTGT
>JANWGL010001352.1:0-12465 GCA_025200755.1 Ceratobasidium sp. C01
GTCTCTACTACAGTCTACAGTCTACCTTTACAGTCTCCAAACCACAGTCCTCATCGCCCTAAGGGCCTTCGTTGTTGCACCCCTTCAGGTTGCGACACAAACATAAATGGCAGCCCCAAGCTCCATTGCTACCTTCAAGGTCTCTTGCCATGCAGGCCGTGACGGAGGTGGGGGGACTGGGGCCTTTGGTGGGAACTGGTGGTGGTGCCTGGTAATCACGCGGGAGAAAACACTTGATTGTAAGCAATGTCAGTACACAAAAACAAATCAAAATATTAAGCGGCAAACCCACCTATTCATCTTGCTTTGGCGCTGAGCTTCGGTCACATACCGTGGGTCT
Source organism: Ceratobasidium sp. C01 (assembly GCA_025200755.1). Classification (NCBI taxonomy): domain Eukaryota; kingdom Fungi; phylum Basidiomycota; class Agaricomycetes; order Cantharellales; family Ceratobasidiaceae; genus Ceratobasidium; species Ceratobasidium sp. C01. Next base: position 341 of record JANWGL010001352.1, read on the forward strand.
TCAGCAATCTGGGTCTTCAGACTAACTAGTTGCGATCCGATCCAGTCCCAAAAGTTTTGTGGTTTCAGTGCGTGTTCCTCACAAAGCTGAGCGAACTCGACCGTTGCTAGCATCGGAGAATATTAATGAGCTCTACATGTGTGTATTGCTTTGGAGTAGACTTACTATCCATGCTACACGTGCCCAGTGATGCTCCTTGAGCACCATGCCCCATGGAGCGAGCTTAATTGTGATCTCATTCAGATCAGCACCCTTGTCACGCATACGATAGATCTGAGATTTGGAATGAATCAATGTGAATACTAAATTAGATGATAAGAAATACTTACAATTGTCTTGTTCTGTGACCAAAATTAGGTCATATTGGTCTTAAATTTGCCAGTGAACAGGTGCCACTGTTCTGCAATGTTGGTGAACTTCTCTTCCATCCTCCACGCCTCCTTGGAACTTAGGATGTTACTCTAAAGTAAGTTAGTGTGAATGCTTGAAGTCTCTCAGCTTAAATCCGCGCACAAAAGCCACTCTTGTAGAAGTGTGACATAGTTAGAGAGATAGGGTGCGAGCAGTGCGGTCTTGATGTGACCGATAACGTGTGTCTGTTAGATGGATAAAGTTAGCTAAGCTATGAAAGTAAAAGATAGCAGATATTTCAACACACCTCATAAATGTCGCTGTGCAAGAAGTCAGTGACAGCAAGATTATTGATCTGAGCACGTTTGGCTAGTTGAAACATGGAGAGAGATAAGTTTTGTTTACTTGGGTCAAGCTGTGAGATGGTGTCAGTAAAGTGAGTAAACAAGAAGTAAAAGAAAAGAGAAAAAGAGAAAGGGAGAGAAAAGAGTGTGTCTTACATATGCAAATTGATGACCAAGTGCTCGGTCACTGCCCTGAATATTGTGGGTGTCCATTGCCTGTTCCATGAAGGTGCATTGAGCCAGGCACACCTCTTCTTCATCCAAATTGGAACCACTACAAGCTCTACACCGACTGTTGGTAGAGAGCGCGTTTTCAGTGTTTCCCGATGGGGGTGTGGGGGACTTGGGCACCTCCTTGGGATTGGAGGTTTGACCGTTCTTGCTGTTGTTGAAAAATCCATCACCGAGAATATCATTGGCGAACAACTTGTCGTTCAAGTGCATTGCAAGCTGAAACTGACGGTGAGCTGAAACTGACAATGAGCTGAAACTGACAATGAGCTGAAACTGACTGTGAGCCCAAAACAGGCAATAGAATATGCAAAAAAAAACTGTACAAGAGAAGCAAAAAGTGAGGGAAGTCTGGAAAGCAGAGTGAACCAGTGTGGTTGTGGTGACGGATGGGAAGAGATTGAACATGGCTGAGTGATGCATTTTCAATTTTGGTACTGACAACACGTCAAATCATCAATGAAATTTCACCAGCGAGGAACATCCCAAGTTATTGCATTTGTCTGTGGATGTTGAAAATAAAATTTCCCACTCCCAAACTCCCAAAGTCCCAGAACGCATGCAAACCAAAGGGGAGGTCCAAGGAGGATTGTTCAAAGCACTTAAATTTGTATAAGACCGTCAATACTAACAATGGGGAAAATAGGGGGCGCATATACGCTCCCTAGATTCGGTGCATATGTTGGTTGCATAGCAGCAGGTGCAGCAACTGGCATGAGGTGCTGGCCTTAGGTGCTGGAGGCTATGCTTGCTCCAGGGGGACTGTAAGCCTTGCGCTTGCGCTTGTTTTGCCCAGGGTTTGACGCCTCTGCAGTTTGGCTCAGGTCTGGCTTAGGTTTGATCCCTCTGGGTCATGTCAGATGAAGTTGCACTGGCAGAACTTTCCTCTGTAGGAGGCAATGTAATAAATAATTTGCTTAAGTTCTAAATGGTAACAATTATAACTCACTGGTTGATGGGACTGTTCCCTTCTTCCTTGCCTGGCGCATCGTTTGGGCCACATGTTTTTGGATCTTGTCCGTCAGGAAAAAAGCCCAGATCAAATCATTGATAATTACACTAAATTTACCAATTTACCCAATTTTCCCAATTTTCCCCAGCGAATTTGGGCAAATTAGCCTTAATTACACTGCCTTGAGGGCACACAGCTGCTAACTGACACGTTTTGCCTAATCAGGGAAAATTTGACACAGCCTTTTTTCCTGATGTTGTTAGTATCAGTGTGCCTGTGGTTTGGACACATATCAAATCAACTTCAGACGAGTAGGCACACAACTGCATAGTTATTTAATAAGTAAAGATTCACAACAAAGTTAATCTCGTTGTTGTTCTTAAGAGCTTTGCAAGTTACACCAGAGTCTTTTTGCTCCTGGCGCACAATGACTTGACCAGTGTCCTGGCAAGAAGATGATTGTTTACACCGATGTTGTAGGTTTATGATGCCAGAAATGTCCTGGGTATGTGAGAGTTTGAGGTGCTGCAGTCATGCTTGGAAAAGAAACATACCTTCGCGATGGCCACAACGAGGGATGCTTGAAGCTGAACTGCTGGTAGCCGAAGTACCGTATTGTCTGGAATCCATTTGCATGGGTAAATGGTGATGTGCACAGCTGGTCTGTTCTCAGATGCCCAAATCTTGTGCACTCAACTGAGCATTAACACAGAACCAGGCTAAGGTTGTAATTAGTTATGTGGAATCTCACATTTAGATAACAGTTACCGGACTACTCACCTCAGTGCTGATTGGCTTAAATGCAATGCTACTCCTAGGTAATACAGTATTGCCATTCTGCGCATATAATATACTTGCAAGGCGAATAGTTCAATTCTGAGTGAGATTGGGCAGGCAAGGGATGATCAAGAGTGAAGTCTTGGACCATTCTATATGTGGGGATTTTGGTCACACAACTGTTGAGCCTAGAAGTAGCATAAACAATGAGTATGCGCAGAATAGGTTATGATACACAAATAAACTTACCAGGCTTCTTCTCTGCTGGTGTTTTATACCCTAGGATCTTGGCCAAAAAGCGGCTGGTTTGAGCTAACGCCAGGATGTGAGGCCCAGCAGTCTCCTACAAGTTAGTTTTAGGATTAAACCACTGTCCTCCCAATGCAATGTGCCAGACGCGGTTGAAATTTGCAAACTTGGCTGCGATATCTTGACCAGGCAAAAGCCGATTGCTGAAAATTGAGCATTCACAGAACGCACTATTGATAGATTCATAGCGCTCTGTGTAAGGACCAAGGAGTGGACCAAAGCGGCGCACAAAGAAGGGTATATGGACAAGTGTATGCATCTTTCCCTTGTCGATCAACAGCTGGGGTGCGCATATAGCGAGGTCACGTTATGAGTCCTGGGTTGCAACATGTAGTTCGTCCTAGATACGGCTAATTATTGGGCTGTTCATTGTGAATAGAAACAAAACTCACTACATATTCTTGCAAGTTATTGATCAAGGAGTACCATGCCAGGACTACCAACTGACTCAAGGAAGACCACCCAGTCTGTAATGGGTCGGAGACTATATTGTAGATACAAAACTTTCTTGTCTGTGATAATATTTTGAAATGTTTATTGTTCAAACTGCCTTGGTTTGTGCAAATATAATTCGGCATTGGACGGTTGGTGCTGAGACCAGCTGCACAACTTCAGAAGAGGCAGAAACAGCCAAAAGCAGGCACAAGGCCAGTAACAGGTAAACAAAAGACAAAGCGCTGGTAAAGGAGATATACAGGTAAACAGTTACTATCTAAGGTACTAACAGTCTAGAACAGCGGGACAGGGAAATCAAATACTACCAAAGCAGCTTGTGGCCTTTACAAAACTAAAAGGAGGCTTACGTGTGAGCGGAGACAAATATAGAAATGAGTGGTTGAGATAGTGAACGCTCAGGGCGCCTAGGAAGTGGTGCTGGTCGGTTGCAAAAGTTGGGCAGCGGAGGAGGTAGTGAGCAGGAGTTTCCGGAGCGAGCAAGCAGTTTGTGCATATGGCAGTCTTGGCAACTTTGATGCAGGCAAGATGGTGCTGTAGGGGGGCACAGTTGGTGATGAGCTGGTGAAGTAGGACCACTCTTTCCCTCAGGAGTGATTTCACATGATCAAGGAAAGCCTCTGTGTGTATGGAGGGAAACTTGGCAGCCTGCGCTGCCCCGGCTTTGAGTGAGGACCAGTATTCCCACACCAGGTCTTTGTTTGTCACCTTGAGTTGCTTCTTCAGGGTTTCCAGGCTAACCGGCGGTCTGTACCTGACGAGGAGAGGCGGGATCAGGTCTGGTCAGTAGCTCTTCCCCGCGGCCTCCTTGGCCTCTAGGTCTGCTAGCACATTTGCTTTGATGTATGCGTGCCCTGGGCACCACTGGAGTTTCACCCTTATCCCCTTGGCTCTCCTCTCAGATTTCCTGATCGCTCGCGTCGCTGCCCTCAGCAGAGAGAGCGTGGCCCCATCTTCTCCCCTTGCAGCGCGCGTAGAGCCCTTTGCAATGACGTTTGTTGAAGTATATGTGAGCTCAAATTGATGCTCAATATTTGCAGTGGTTTCTTTCAGAGTTCAGAACTCGGATTCCTAGAAACATGATTGAATATGTTCTTCTGGAGGTTTGAGTGTTATCAATACAAACCTGGAATAGTTTTGGATATCCCTCATCCAACAGCTTGTCCTCCTGGTTGCCTCTGGCCTTAGAAGTACAACAGGACATATTTGAATGCAAGCCAGTAGAGCTGCACTCCTCTGCTTGCATCAGATTATCTGCAGAAGAAAGTAGCATATATGGGCACATGAGCACTTCACGCTGCTTCAGACTGTCCCACACGGGAATAATTGTCTCAAAAGCCTCCCTAAGATGCAGATAAGTGAAACACTAAATCTGTAACATAAAAATAGAACACACAGGAAGTCCTTGCTAACTCTGTGAAGCATCTCCATTGGCAATGCATGCTGAGTGGTACACATAAAGTGTGTGTTTGCAGGCCAGTTGAATTGTTCCTGTGGTATCGACATGTTAGAAATATGACAGCACCAGTGTTTGTTCCACGGCTTGCTCTTATTCCTGGAGATGTCATTCGCGAACATGAGAAAGGTACTGAATTAATTGGGCACCCTCCAGCAACTGCACGCAACAAATTGGGTGGTAGATCGGCGGCCAGAACTTTTCCGTCTAAGTTCTCAGTGTCAGACAAGTGTAATTTTTATGAGTACGCAAGCGAGAATGTACATACTGCCACTCTGAATCAGAATGCCATTTGGAAACTCAACAAGAAGTTCGATGCAGGTGTGACAAAGATTGGATAGTGGTTTCAAGACACACTTGGGGTATTCCTGGTACTCAAAATTCCCTGGGCTAAGCTGAAATGGCTGAAAATCAGTGCGCATATAGTGTAAACCTTTGAAAACATACTGCTCTTTTGACAAAACAACGACCGCGTGCCCACATGCTACCCTCAAGATATAAAAACATGTCTGGCATGAAGATATCGCCATTATCAACTTTGCAGAACTCATTGATAAAGTATGTTTTGTTGTTGGATGTTGCCATTGGTGTCAGTTTTTTTCAATTGTGCCCCTGGACCAGTTTCTCGCCATGCCAAACTTCCGACAAGTGATTATAACAGTTGTGTGGGTAAAAGTTAAGGTGTTCTTGCATTCGTGGCTTGGAAAACTTCTTCAATGATATCCACACTTTAAAAATGAATAGAATACAAAGAAAGAATTTTGGCCAAACCTGTTGAACCTTCACATAGGCTGAGTTTAAGTAATACATGTTGCCAGTATGGGTTTTAAACATACAAGTAGACTCCCCAACGGTATTCTTGATTCTGTGCTGGCATTTTGCTCATGAATACATGGTTAGAACACGAGGAGCGCCCATTTCTTCAGCCCATTCAAGAATTGCTTGCTGTTGCGCTTGAGAGAGTCGGACATGTGGCGTGTTGAATAACAAATGGGTACAAAAATGCTGTCAAATAGCGTGAGTGGCCTTAAGCGATGCATACATGATTGAAGTTTACCTCTTGGTCTGGGCAAGGCTCCCAACCGGGGTCACCAGGACAATCCAGCCTTTGATGTGGTGGTTTTTTAGCTGAGGTTTATGAGAAATAAAATTACAAAACTTAATTGTGCAACACTCAAATGGTTTGAGGCCAGGCTCTGAGCTAAAGGAGTCAGGTATCACATACACATCTGGGTCGAGGGCATAATTGTGGTGCTTGTGCTCTGCAGAGGCATCCAGTAAACCAAATACAGACGGATTGTCATACAGGTCACCTGCACTCAACGTAATCAGGATGCCAATATCAGGTGGAAGAGGCGGCATGGCAATAATTGGAGGAAAAACCTGAGTGTTATCAGAGCTGCCATTTGGTTGAGGCTCAATGCTACAATCTAGGACTGGGAGTGGGCTATCTTCTTACACTAGGTATGCACCTCACTAACCATAGAACAGCATATAAAAGATGGACTCACTATTGGCGCTTCCTCAGCTGGCCACACCTCGAGAAGCCTAAGCTTTTCATGCGTGGCCCGAGTGGTGTGGGATTTACTTGTAACATGTTGTGCCATTTTAGACCAAGGCATTGGCTCCAAAGGCGTGTTTCTGTGGGTCTGGCAGATGGAACAGCTGTACAGCAAGCTGTTGACAGTCACAAACTCCATTTCTGTCAGAGACAAGTTAGCGTACTTCAGTAAGATCAAAAATTGCACCCATCTTCACCTTAGCCAGCCTTTGGCATACTAGTAGCTAGAGAGTGGGGGGGGCGGAGGGGAAGGTTGAGAGGGCAACAAGGCGGGGGGAAGAGAAGAAATTTGAAATAAAGGATCAGTTAAGCCAATACATACAATTCAAGTCCAGCTTAGATGAACCAAGCAGCGCCATAAATTTGACCTTTCATTGCTAAGGTATCACTATATACATGTGTTTGGTTTTGCTCTATTGCAGTAAGGTTTGGTTCATGTATGAAAAACGGCAATGGATTGCAGCAGCTGAGGGGTACTAGCATCATTTATCCTTTGTTGTGCCTTGGTTGTCTCAAACCATGCAGCAACCTAAGCGAGCTCACATGGCAAATATATTTTCAACTTGTAATCTTATCACTTGTATTGACAGTCTTGTCACTATCAGGGTAAGGATTGACAAATACTTGGCAAAAATTTGTCTTCCATTGTTCCTCAACCGTAGTTAGGTTAAGCTCGCTCACATGGTGGTGTATGCACTGGTGACTGAAGGTTACCAATGATCAGCACGTTCAGGGCATGTGGGACAGCATCACCAAATAGATCAAGGGTGAGTGGGCAGTTAAGGGAATAATGCCCAAAAACACAACAATCGTCAAATTACAGTACCACTGCATTGGATATTGGATGCACACCCAAAATCCAAAAGTCCATTGAGCAACAAGATGATAACCCTGGAAGGGAGCATAGGAACCATTCTAGAAGCCCAAGGAATGAAAGTGATGGCAAGCAGGGTTGATTCTTGTGCACTTGCAGTCACAAGATGCATAGGGATAGCAAGGATTATGATGGGAACTGTAAGAGTAATGGCAGTAACAACAAGCACAGAGATGAGTGATCAGACACCTAGAAGCAGTCCAAGTGCACTCGGAATCCCAAGTCAACTGAAAGTGACATGCAACAAGATGAGTACTGAGCTGTGAATAAATGCTTCAAATGTGGTGAGGTCGGGATATGGTAACAGACTGCCCTTCCTGTAATAAACCCAAGCCAAGTCACTGAAGGTCAAACACAGCTACAGTGGGGTCTGAATTGAAGGTTTGGGCGTTGTCTGTGCTCTTGCCAGAGCTTCAGAAATTGTCGGATGTTAGAGACTGGATTGAGGTTTCAACCCTATGGGTAGACACGAACACTGCAGTTCCGCCAGCACACATCAAGAAATTGGGTGGGCAACAATTCATTGAGTGTAACACTACTATGGTTAAGGATCTAGCACGCAAGGTACCTGATACACTTGTCATTAAGGCCAAACTTGAAGGCAAGTCTGTTCATGTCTTACTGGACTCAGGCAGTCAAGCTGACCTAGTATCCACAACTATTGTTGATCAACTTAGATTAATGAAATTTGTGTAGACTAAACCACTGCAATTGCAGCTGGCAATATCAGGGTCAAGGGGCACTCTCATGCACAATGTTAATGCGTGACAACAGTATCCAGATATAGATCAATACTGTGACTTTGATGTTGGGAACATTGAGCCTTTGTAAGGAAAAAGTGTGGAATATTATACATATGTATAAGTATGAATCCGCCTGAATACCAGGGTTTGGGGAATTCACAACCCCCTCTTTTCATTCAAATGTATATAGAAACATTGATCTTAGATTCATGTGAATTCACATGAATTTACCTCTCTACATGGATTTACTTAAATTGAGTAAACACCTGAACAGATGAAATACACTTCAATTCTCATGAATGGCTTAAATCTTTGTAAATTCACTGAAATTCACTTAAATTTGCCCAAACTCAACCAGTTGTAGAAATTTGTAATTGCAGTTTTTCCTGATGACTTACGACATGATATTCAGAACACTGTTTATGTATCAGCATAGTGTCTGCCGGTGTTCCAACCCCAACAGTGTATACATTGGTTCAGATAGGGCATTGCCATGAGAGGGAAACAGTATGATACAGATTAATAATCTCTCTGCGGACATGCTTGAGAGCCACATGGAAGAGCTGCAAGGAATGCTGTGCAAGGAACCGACAGACCTGTGCAAAACTGTCGCTGAAACCCCTCTCCCACCTATGAGAGCAATTAACCACACAATACCCCTGATAAACAAGGGATTGGCATACCGTTTCAGATTGTCTAGGTGCCCAGAAGCCCTCAAGGGCAAGTTCGAGGAAAAGGCTTGCAACTACCTTAAAGCAGGGTGCTGGGAGCTCACTACTGGTACTAATGCAATACCCATGTTATTCCTGCCCAAAATAACAAGGGAGGGAACAGTCCAGCTTAGGACTGTACTCAATAAGCGTGATTAGAACACAAATACAAGGAAGCTGGCATTGTTGCTAGCAAATATTGAGGAGATACTCAAGACCATTTGCAGTTTCAAGTATTGAACTTTGCTAGACAGGAAGGACGTATATGAACAAATTAGGGTGGAAGAGAAGGACATTCACAAAATATTATTCCACACACCTTTGTGCATGATGATTAGTTGTGTAATGCAGCAAGGGGATTGCAACGCAGGTGCAACAGATCAAGGGTTGATGAACTACCTGTTTGCCGAATATATCAGCATATTCATGTTTGTATATCTGGACAATATCATTGAATGTTCTAATGGCATAGAGGAGCACGTTGAGCACATACAGCTTGTATTGAAGATACTGAATGGGAGAATTTTTACCTTAGCCCTAGTAAGATGCAGTTTTTTCACTTGCATTGTCGATTCTGGGACACATAGTCAATGAAAAAAGGATTGAAATGGACCCAGCAAGGGTAGATAGTATTAGCAAGTGGAAGCTGCTGTGCAGCAAAGAACATCTAGCAAGCTGTTTGGGAGTGTTAGGGTACCTAGCCCCTAACTGCCCAGGAAGACCCATACATATGGCAGTACTCACCAAATGCGCCAACAGGACGGCTCTGTATTTATGGGATGTAACAGAGGAGAGGGCATTTCAAGCAAAGCAGCAGCTAGTAAAAGAGTACTGAGATCAACATAGGGTTGCCTTGAGCCATGCCAAGGACACCGCGCCCATTTACCTGATAACAGATGCAAGACTAACAGGGGCAAACAGGTTCGTTAGTCAAGGGGAGGACTAGATGACTGACCCAGTGGCAGCATTCTGGTCCAATAAATTCAACTCAGCACGACAAAACTGCTAAGTGATAGACAGGGAGGCTCTGGCAATTATAATATTGCTCCAGAGGTTTCAGCCTATCCTACACAGCGCTAAGTTTGAAATTCTTACTGACCATAGGGTGTTAGAGCATCTAATGACCCAAAAGAATGTGACTGTGTGTCAAGCTCAATGGTTAGATGCATTGAGCCAATTTGATTTCGTTATTAAGTACATTGAGGGGACAAAAAATGCCTTAGCCGATGCACTCTTGTGCATATATGCGGACAGAGCAAAAGGATGCTGAGGGCAGAAAGGAGGTACATGCAGGAGGAGAAAAGCAAGGATGGTGAGAAGATTTGTGTGAAGAGGGGGCTTACCCAACCAATCCTAACTGGCCTGGCAGCCTCAGTTGCCCACAAGAGCAAACTGACCTCAGAGGGTGTGCACTGAAACCCAGCTGGGGTTTGAATTGCACCACATCAATACAATCTGGAGATTCCAGGCCTGATTGACAATGGGAGCAAAACAAAGTGCTCTGGCAAGCACGGAAAAACCATTGCCAAGAAGTGACTGAATGGCAGATCCAGCAGCCATGTGACAGATCAGACTATAGATATGCCGATTGTGCACAACAGGTTGCACCCCACAAATGAGGTTTTGGGCCCAACACAGGGCATTTTGCTGGAGGGTGAGAGTGTGCCAAAATTCACACAGAATTCCCTGGAAGCGTGTATGGACACAGAGATCTTGAACGACCAATCTAACACATCAAATATTGCAAGGCTGGTGACCAAAGTGGAAATTATTGAGATGATACAAAAGGGATATGCAAAAGAAAAGCAATTTAGAAGCATATATGCAGGCATGAATCAATTCTCGAGCTACAACGTATTGGATGGATTGCTGTATATGACTGAACATGGAAGGTTGTTCCTATGCGTTCCAGACGCCGAAGCAAACAGATGCAGCTTATGAACACTGCTAATAACACATGTGCATACACTGTTATTACATCTAGGTAATCAGAAAACATATAATTACATGCAAGAAAGCCTGTGGTGGAGGAATATGGCCAAAGATGTGGAAGCATTCTGTTCTTCATGCAAGTTATGGCTGCTGGCAAAAAACACCAACACACAGTCCCTACCAATGGCTTAAACTACTCCCAGTACCACTGACTACTGGCGAGTGATCCACCCGTCTACAACGTAGGGGACAAGGTCTACCTGGCCACCCCGAACATCAAAACCAAGCGACCGGCCAAGAAACTTGACTCCAAAAGGATTGGACCGTTTGTCATCACCGAGAAGGTTTTGTCCCACACCTACTGTCTGGCCTTGCCGAAATCCATGTGGAACCACAATGTCTTCCATGTGAACCTCTTGCACCCGTATACAGAGGACAACGACTTCCATTGGAGACAGGTTGCTCCCCCACCGGTTGTAACTGAGGAGGTGGAAGAAGAGTACGAAGTGGAGAAGGTTCTGGGATGGAAGCAAACACGTCAGGGACTGTGGTACCTTGTGCGGTGGGCCGGATATGGTCCTGAAGAGGACACAATGGAACGAGCGGGCAAGATATCCACGCTCCCTGAGGTCATGAATACCTTTCTTACCGAACACCCCAACGCACCGGTGCCAAATGGATACAAACTCCCTCCTGAGGGTACAAAAGGGGAGGGGGGTAAGGCCTCTTTCAACATCAGCAGTACTCAGCCTACGCCTAGCTCTCAATAGCATTTGCACTACCTCCTCGGTCAAAAACCTCTTTTTCCTACAAACTCCCTTACACAATGCCTGCCTTCGCCTCCTGGACGGCCTCTGCCTGTTCTGTTGCCGCCGCCCATCATGCAGCCATCGCCTCCAACCTCCCCGTCCCTGGGTCCATCCAGTGTTGTCACAGCAGCCCCTACATCGAGCCTTTCAAGGCGGCCGTCCAGTTGGCCAAAAAACTCGACCCCACCGCCCGCATCGACTACATCCCCATGGTGGAGCGGTGGGCACTCTCCCAGGTCAAGGACCAAGTCCTCCACGACCCCAAGCGGGGGGACTTCCAGTGGGTGGGACACCAGCCCACCCCCTTAGATGGGTGTGCCCTCCAGCAAACCTGCCTGTACCTGTGCAGGCAGTGCGTGGCAGACACCATGGAGGGGGGATAGAGGGGAGCAGGAAGTGGTGGGCAAACCGGCAGGGCCTGGTGTGGAGGAGGGATGGGTTGTGGGACATAGACTCAAACCTGGCGGCAAAGTGGGTGAGGGAGGCGCGGGAGGAATGGAGGAAGGAGGTGCCAGTGTCATACGACGGGTGCGTCCAGGACCTGGACATGGAGGAGGTGTGGGCCTTGGTCATGCAGAGGAGCATGACAAGGGAGCAGTTCTTCGAGTGGATGGACCAGCGGG
>JANWGL010001358.1:0-10609 GCA_025200755.1 Ceratobasidium sp. C01
ATCTCGAATGCTCTAGAAGGATTACCTGCGTGTATATAAGGGCGAATGCTGGAGCATTCACCCACCATTCCATAGAATATTAACTACTTTGCCCCTCATATTTAACCGACGCCTTCGGCGTCGTACTTGAGTCTTACTGCGCTAAGCATATAGTATAGTTCATTGTGTGTATTCTATACTGCGTAAATACATATATTGTTACACTTTTCCAATGTCTGACAGGCGCAACCGGAACCACAAAACGGCGCATTCACCTACACCATTCAGAGCTTATATAATCAGTCATCTCGCACAGACACATCCAATGCATACTACAATGGAACTGCGCTCAGTAACTGCACAGTCAGCAGGATCAATTTCGCGGCAAACTATTTGACCAACGAGGCGAATTTCGAGGTAAATTGGTTGTCCTAATGGCTTTTCAAGTATGCTTGCGACTGACAAACTGCGCTATTTTTAGACAACTGTCAACTGCACTTTCCCTAAACAACTTGAAGTCATTGCAACCACCAATACTGTTGTTATCACGCCGACTAGTGACTCAAGCGATGGCCCAGAACGTCGTTTATCGACCCTGGCTCGTAACATATATCGACTGGTTTCAGCCGCTGGATACGACTTTTTCTACTCGGCAAAATCCCCGTTGGCTCCGGAGAGCTCCGGAGCACTCCGGAGCGCTGGAGCACGTGGAGCCACCCCCCCCAATCCGGAGTCGTCAGGAGCGCGAGACGGGGTCTCACGAGCGCTCCAGAGAACAAACGAGCGCAAAGTTAGTGCTCCGGAGCATAAACGAGCACAAAGCTTGTGCTTCGGAGCACGAACGAGCGCAAGGTTAGTGCTCCGGGGCACACACGAGCAGAAGACTAGAGCTCGTGAGCCAAAGACCGGAGCTCAGAAGTCCTCGCAAGCACGAGGCCAAGGCTCGTTTGTGCTCGTGAGCACGAGATCGAGGCTCGCGAATTTGTAAATAGGGCTCGTGAGTTTGAACTAAGACAAGCTAGCGCGCGGACGGGCAGATATTTACTCGACAGACACACAAAACTCAAAAAATGATTCAGTTATTCAGTTATTTTATTTGTATCTGGTGGGGTTTTGTGGGTAATACGGAGCAAGACAACACAACACAAGAGCGCGCGAGCAAACAGACACACACTCAATCGAGAAACATATGTGGACAAACCAAGAAACGAGCAAACAGGTCCGGCTCGTGGTGTATAGCCGCCAAACGAGTGGCGACGAGAGGAGGATAACAGCGAGATAAGAACGCGGTAGACTTGGAGCAACGTGGTCGCGAGCAAACACACGGCGATCAAATCGGAAGATACAAGAGAGCAGAAGTGAACACGAAACACAGAACATAGCGCAGCCGAGATGTGGAGTGGGGGTTGATAAAAGGGCAAGACCGAAGCGAAAAAGACGCATAGAGGAACAATATATCGAGTACAAGATAGGCCAAATAGCCGCACGCTGGGGCGGGGAGGCCACGCACCAATTCAATTCATGTTTAATTTGCTACCTAATCAGCGCGGCCCTTTCCCTTGTCCATCACAACGCGCTCGCTCTCGGCTTCGGCTTCGGACGGGAAGGGGATTGTGTCGTCATCATGGGGCATGGGCTCTGGGGTGTCTGGGCGCACGTCGCTGCGGAGGGTAATGGGTTGATTGTAGGGCTCGTCGGGGGGGCTGGCACCTGAATATGCACTAAGGGAGCATTAGTAAGTTCAGAACGATAAAAGAAAATGCGCGTACTCACAACCCAAACTCAAACCAGTGTTTCTGTAGCCGCGCCATGCGTGCCCTTGCTGCTGCACGCGCTTCCTTCAATCCGCGCAGGTGAGCGACATACTTATTCAGCATTTCCACCATACTCAGGTCGCGTGCGCGGTACTCCCCAGTCTCGTATTCCTCAATGCAGAATTGGACCTAGTGTTTCAATTAGCGTATGTAATTAATCGTAGGAAGAGGACTCACAATCGCCAACATGAACGCCGTAGTAGTCAACGGCATTGGGTTGAACTTGTCCTGATGCTCGACGCCAATCGCATACGGATTCCCAAACAAAGTGACGGCGATCGCGTAAGTAACGATGTCGCTTTCGTAATGCCCGAAAGGAGGAGAGTATCGCTATGAGTGTTTGTTAGTCACCAAATCAATAAAATGAAAGCGTTAGATATACGTACCGTGCAATGGAATGTATTTGGGTGAATAAGCCGAAACAACTTGAGGTTATGGTTGACGTCGTTCGCGGTAAGCGCGGGTTTAATGAAACCAAGTTTGTACTGAATGAGCGGTCGCACTGGGTCCTTGAAGCGACCACGACCCGTGGCTAACGCGTTGACGAGCTACGAAAATGTATTAGTATATATACGTCGAGATAACAAAACACTCACTATCTGTTTGATGTCTTCTGTTGCTGCCCGAGGGGTTACGTGAGGGAGCTCTTGCTGCCACGCTTCAAGCCAGATCTCATCGGTCCAGTCGGTAAACGTCCCACGGGTCTGAAACGGTCCCTCACTGAGGGTGCGTGCTAGCAAGAACATCTTCGCAGGCGAAATCACTTGGCGCTCAAAGCCAAGAAGATCGCGGACACTCGGCTTACGACGATGGGGCATCTGTATTAAATATCAATGATTATAAGAAGTAAGAGATATATGGGTACTCACTGGTCGTGCCCCGGCTTCTTCGGCAATAGCCGCCGTGCGCTCCTTCCCATCGTCGCCGAGGAGTGCCTTCTCAAGACTTCCACGCTCCGACGGGCCAGGCGCAAGGTCTTCATGGGCCAAGCCCGCGGCGGCGGCTACCCCCTGCCGGCGATGAGTCTCCCGAGCCGCCCGGACTTCCTTACCAAGGTCACGGATCAGGAGCGATTGCCCTTGGCGTAGGGCTTCGGCATGCGGTGCGCGTGGGCGTGCCGGGGCTACAGTCTCCGGGGAATGCTCGGCACGATGCTGGCTCCTGCTCCGGCAAGACTGGACTTTCTGCTTCGAGCTGCGACGCAGTGACGCCAAGTCGGCACCGGGAGGGGGTGCACGGTGAAGCCGGGGTAGATTCCCGGAGAGTGGTTGTCGATTGGGATTGGATTGCTTGAGAATGGGCGGCTGGGAGGGCACACGCAGCGTGGATTGACTTGGTTGAGCCGCACGTGGTAGCTGGCCGAGTGAGACCGAGCTTGTTGAGACGAGAGTGAGGCCGCGAGGGCGGGGGCGAGATGATTGTGCTGATGTAATCTCAGTCGCGCGTGTTGAAGATTGTGAGACGCGCGCGTCCTGAGTGGAGGGTTGTGCAGGAGCGTACGGGTCGATTGGATCGTGTTGGTGAGGGAGGGGCGAAGGAGAACGAGAGGGCTCGGTAGGGTGGGCTGGAGTTTCGGGCTCAGTGGCGGGTTCGGGTTCTGACTCGTCGGATGTATTGGAGGGAGGGGATTCGGGTGCGTCGTCAGTATTGTCGTTATTGATGATAACCTTCTGTCGTTTCGATTGCTTCTTTGCCGAGCATGCCGAGGATCGCTTTGTCGATCGGGAAGGGTCAGTCCCTAAGAATAAGGTGATTAAGCCGGTTCCTTTGACACACCAGATCAATTAACTTACCACTAATCTCCATGCGATCGCGATGAGGACCGCCACCTACGACGATCGGGCTTGGCGAGAGCATGACGACCTAACACATTGATCGATCAGCGATGTGTGGAGAAAAATCAATTTACTACCTACCTTAGTTTGCTGCTTCGGAGGTCCCACGGGTGGCGTACGATCTCTCGTGAAGGCCCGGTACATTGCTTTGAGGGTCCCGAGGTCGATGCCCGAGCAATCGTAGTCGACGAAGCGTTCGACGGCAATGGCAACAATCGCGGGGTCGAGGCACGCGAGGATATCACTATGCTCGGGCTGCGGGCTCGTGCGCGGGCGGGGGCGGGGGGTGGATTCAAGGGAATAGGCGGGTTCGCCATCTTCGCGCGGCGGACCCGGGGTAGGGGCTGGGCTCCCAGGGCACGCCCTTGTTGCTGGCGTGCCGGTTGCTGACGTGCCGGTTGCGGGTGTGCCGGTTGCGGGCGTACGTGTTGCTGGAGTAGCTGTTGCTGGCGCGCCCGCCGACCGGCCTGAGCGCGTGTTTCCGCTATTTGCTCCTGCACCAGGAGCACTGCAGCCCGTATCCGTACTTCCGCGAGTTGAGTCAATTCGCGGCACAGGAGTTGCGACTGGCATGGTTGGCAAATCTAGCAAAATAGTATTAGTGCGGCTGGTATATGTAGTAAAGTTAATGTACGCACCTCCAATCGTTGTATTTTCTGTCGTAGCCGTCGAATATCCTCCATCGGTTTCGGTGGCGACTAAGCCTGAGATAGCGCGTGCGCGAGACCTGCGCGCTTTCGCCCGGCGAATCTTAGCTGAACGGTCCTGGGTTTGCTTAATCGATTCGGCTAAGAGTGGATACATAAGTTGGCGCGTTAGGGGCAATACAAGAAAGAACTTACACCAGACGCTCCCTTTCTCGGTTGGGGTCTTGACGCGCTGCGAGCGCTGCGAGAGGTCGAGTTCGCTAGTCGCCTGAGGCTCCAGGTTCAGTGATGGAGTGTCGTACAAAGCAGCGCCGGGGACAACCCCCTGTCGGACACGAAAATGTTAGTAATCAAACTAGAGAAACAGACGATTGGGACACTCACTGAGAGTGTCGTGGTCGGTTCAGGTGGAGGCTCAAGAATAGTAAGGACGTCGAGGATGCGGCTGTAACGAGGAAGAGTAGAATTCGAAGGCGATTTGTTGAGTTGATTGGATGGCATTCACGAGATGATTCTGAGAGGTTCAAGATTGATCGTTAAATATGAGAACGCGTCGGTACACACCGGCAAGCTCCTTGGTCAGGCACTCATCCAAGGGTTATCCCGCTAACCAAAATGCGTGCGAGTGGGAATTGGGACAATGAGCTGCGTCTTGCGGGCGTGGAAGGCGAATCTAAACTTGCTTGGGCAATCCCTGTTTTAGGTAGGTTCAAGTTCAAATTAGTGTTAACGTTTGGTATTAACAATTGGGGTACTGACCTTCCGGTCAATGCAAGACCAACGCGAAGTGGTATGGCAGCCAAACTCGCCCCAGTCTCTTGGGGGCGAGAACGTGAAGTGCAAGACGAACGGGCACTCCGCAAAGTTCAAGGTGAGCCAACGTGCTTACCTTTCTCCAGCAGAGAAACCACGATTGGCGCTAAGTTGTGCTAGCACGATGGGAATAAGTTGAAGGTCGTTTAACGCAACACTCAGCAGCATGGCTTGCTTGCGGATATGAAAATTTACTAAATATCAGGGGGGAAACATAAGTTTCAGGCGTAATAATAGGTACATAATACTTTAGTTAAGAAAGCAGGAGTACGCGGCACCGTTATATAATAAGTGCAGTTCGAGTTTGAAAACCACAGTCAGTGCGTGTGATATTACAAGAGCCGCAGCGTTAACTCACCAACAGATCCGCACTCAAGACAAGCTGAACGTTGAAACGGAATTGAGTATTTGCTGTGGGCACAATTGAGAGGGTATCGGCTAGAACAAAATAAATAGAATTAAGGTTAGCGACAATTCGACTCCAGTTCTGTGGAACACAAGCTTACCGAGTTGACCTAGGTCCATGTCCCTCACGATCATGACAAACGCGCGAAGTTAAACTCAGAGGTTTTGGGTAAGACATGATCACATAGATATTGCGATGGTTGCGAGATAGTATGCCCGAAACTAAATGTAGAAATAAAGTTAGCGGTTGTTATGTCATATTTCTGAGGGAGCGAGCGTACCGAGTTGAAGTGGGCGTCTCGTCCCTTCCAAATGGGCTTGGGCGGCTTACCAAGCATAGACACATCATAAGCGCCGCAAGAACAAAGGTGCAATAACTTGAAACAAGCGAGCCAATTGGTCATATAATGATCGGGAGAGGCGATACACATGGATTACTCACACGATAGGTTAAGTGGTGGCGATAGGAGAATGCCGGTCCGAAGACAGTGGCAGCATGTGCATCATCCGATGGAACACGTTTAGCGTCACTGAACAAAAAGTTCAAGCCTGTCGTGATAACCTAAATAGGAACGATAAGAAATCAGTATTTCATATTGACATTCTCGACACGGCTGGAGCGTACAGAAGTGAATGCCGATAACCGAGCTGATGTGTCCAATCGCCAATGGCGAGGAGGCGCACTCGCTCGAGGCTAACATTGGTGTTCAAGCACCAGAATAGCGGGCGACTGAGTGAGGTGCTGCGCAGATGAAGATCTTTGAGCTAGAACCACACACGGAAGCTTGAAGCGACGTACCAATACCGAGAGTTGAGCAGCTGGGGTGAGGCGATGAGACAGGCAGTGATCGTGATGTGGGGTTGTCGCCTGTTCGAGGTAAGTGGCCGCGTCGAGCACCAGAGCAACGGCACGTTGCTCGGAATCTTGCGTGCGCAACGCAACGCTAGCCAGCCAAGAGGGTATGCGCACACGGGACTCTGCACATACCGAGAAGTGAGCGAGTGGCGAAGGGAGATTGTTCACTCGTACCTTCGATCTACTTGCTCTGCCCATTGTGCCTCGCCATGCCACGCCTTGCAAAGTTCGCCCGTCGCCCGATAGGACAGCTTGGAGATCCGTACAGTAATGACAGCAGCGCCCGCGACCTGAGTTTGGGGACGACGTTATCCTATCCATGCCCCCACTGTTCACGAGTCTTGAAGTCCGAGGGTGATCGCGCACGGCATATCACTTTGCGCGCTGCGTGTCGACAACAAGAGGAAAACCTCGCCCGTATACAGCCTACATTCAACGAGGACGTACTGAACACCAAAGTACTAGGGCTGGCAATCGCAGAAGCAGAGGCGGAGGCGGAGGTGGAGGTAGAGGCAGAGGCGGCGGCGGTTCGGGCACAAGAGGCGACGGGACCAGAGGTGGAGGTGGAGGGGCAATGTCGCATCCCAATGCAACACCCCCTCAATATGGGTACCCTCATACTCGGGACCCCCATGTATGCGCCCTCTATGACGCCTAGGAGCACTCCAAAACCCTCCAGTACCCTTATTACAGTTCCTCATATCAGTCTTGCTTCTCTGTTTGGCCCAAGGGGCCCTTACATTCCTTCCCCTCGCTTACATGTACAGTCTTCCCCTGTCTTCCAGTCTCAGGGTCTTACATTTCTTCTGTAATCTTCTTCCTCCTGTTGCACATTCCATCATCCTTAGATAAGAACCTTATGCGCTTCCTTTCTTCTGATGTAATTAGTGGTGCACAGTATATATAGTGACCTCCAAGCTGGGTTATCCCCTCAGCTTGAAAGCCTCGTCAATTCCTCAGAACTGGTGTGAACTCTTGAGAAGGCTTAACAGCGCTCTTACATAGTCACTAAGGTCTCTTCCACAGCCCATTGACCCCTCCTCACTGCCCTTGAGCCCCTCCTCATCGCCAGTCTATAGTTTAATTCACACCCCCTTCAGCTGGGTCGCGACAGGCAACTGACAGCCGAGGGGATCCCGCAGGCGCGTGCAGCATCAACAGACACTACTAGACAGAATAACTTAGTGCGTACGGTGAGTGGAAATTTATAAGCCAAATTACTAACCTTAACGTTGAGCTTGAATCGTCCCATCAGGACTGCGCTCCCCCTCCTAGCCCCCAGCAATCGACGCCGCCGATGGTTAACCGAAGGGATAAACCCATCCTCATCTACGATAGCCGAAGGAAGTTATTTGTCGAGCCGTATCCCGACCCACTTGCCGGCACGCCCATCGACGACCGAGTAGTTCCCGCGCCAAACCTTGACGCGTACATGGCGGGCCTTGGTAACCTCGGCAACCCCCTACACTTCGATACAGCTGAGCTGCTCATGACCACTGGTCTGACAGCTGCGGGATGGGACGAGCACCTGAAAAGTCACTTAGTGAGTTGGATAAATTACAGTTACGTTATTTTAGGCTTACGCGTGATACTAGTACGTGGGCAGAACCCCTTGGCCAACGAACAAGAAAATGATGGAAGATATTGATAAATTACCGCATGGTCCTAGTTGGAAAGTTTATGAAATCAGTACGATACTCCCCAATCAAAGCGTGCAGAAATCATACCTGTTTACTCGGGATATCGTCGAGGTTGCGCTCGAACTCGTGGCGAACCCCGCGTTCAAAGATTGGATGCACTATGTGCCCGAGCGGCTCTGGACGACAGAAGATTGTCGGAGTCGAGTGTATGATAACCCGTGGACTGGCAACTGGTGGTGGCGAATTCAGGTAAGCGCCCTTTCCCGTTTACAAATATTCTAGAATGCTTACCTAACATAGATGCGCATTCGAGACCGATATGGGACAATCATCCCGTTGATCATTGCATCGGACAAAACGCGCTTGTCGGTGATGTCGGGTGGGCAGCAGGCGTACCCGGTCTATTTGACTATTGGCAACATAGATAAGTCAGTCCGTCGGAAACCAACGTTCAAGGCTATGGTTCTTCTGGCGTACTTACCTGTGGACGAATTCGAACATTCGACTGGTGACGAGAAAGCTCGACTGAAAAACCAACTCACTCACCATGCGATGGAGATCGTCACTGCGTCCCTGCGTACAGCATCAACGGACGGCGTAGAAATGGCCTGTGCCGATGGTCGATTCCGCCGTGGGTATCCGATTGTCGCGGGCGTGATCGGCGACTGGCCAGAGCTGTGTATGATGGCGTGCGTGTCGGAGGCTGATTGCCCGAAGTGCGAGCAGCGGGGACACGGCCGAGGAGACTACCCGAGGCGTGCACGCGCACGGCGCAGCCAGGATACCTTGGAAACGCTGGTTCGATACTTCGAAAACCAGGACCTGGGGGAACTAGAAGAATTACGACTGAAACCGTGGTGGCCATGGTGGGCCAACTTACCGTTTACGGACTTCGCCGCGTCAATAATGCCGGATATTCTCCACCAGATCTATCAAGGCATGGTGAAATCCCATATCATACGTTGGGTACGCGAACTGCTAGGCAAACGCTACGTCGATCAGTGCTATATAGCGATGCCCCAGGCGGAGGGGATGCGTCACTTCGGGAAGGGTCTTAGCCGACTGAAGGGGCAGTGGACCGGGCGCGAGAGCCGAGAGGTGGCGAAGCAGCTCCTGCCTGTCGCGGCCAGCCAACGGTCAAAGAAGCGCGACCCTGATTTGGTAGGACTCACGCGAGCGATCCTGCAGTTCTCTTATCGCGCGCACGCGTCTCAAATGACCAGCGAGGACGTACGGCAACTCGAGGAGAGCCTAGCCGATATACACAGGTTCAAAAATGTTATTATACGCGAACAAGTGTTTGAAAATAACTCACGATTCGACCGAATTGCCAAACTCCACATGCTATCCCACTACTCCGAATCGATACCCGAGATGGGTACACCGGACAACTACAGCACGGAGGCTCCGGAGCACTTGCATATCGAATGTGCAAAGCGCGGGTGGCGGGCGTCTAACAAAGTCCGACCAACAATCCAAATGGTTAAGTTTATACAACGGTACGAGGCTTTACGAATTCACCGAGCTTACCTGAACCAATGGCTGGGTGTGGTCGATGACGGGAGGAAACGAAAGCGCTGGAGTCGTGTCGTTTACGGGGAGGAGGTTGAGGGGCCGATACAAGAAGAGTCCCGACCGAGTCACTTGACCAGCCTAGGCGTTGACGGCGGCAACAGTGGAGGCGACGACGTTGACGATGTCGGCGATGTCGACATTGATGAGGAGGAACGGGAGCATCGAGAAGAGGAAGAGGAGGCCGCCGAGGGGGCCAAAGTTCAGCTGGCGAGGGTTCGTAGGACGACGTCGGATGCAAATCAAGATGTGGTTTACCCGGATCCCACGCTGTCGATCGCTGCGGAACCGACAGGAGGCCGTGTCAGGGGCGACCGCATTGTCGCCACCCATGGCGCTACTAATTTCATATCAGCGCTCCATTCGTACCTTAGGACCCACAAGACGCGGTGTTACACCCACAAGAATTTCTTCCCCACTATCCACCACCACTTCCCCGTCTGGCACCGATTGTACCTTCACCACCAGCCGCTTCCATTTGATCCCGAGTGCGTCAAGCGCGACGTGATTCGCGCTCGGCCAAAGGCGCGCTATTCTGAAGATACTTTTGACGTTGCTCTATTGATATATGACAAGGATGGATTTGGGCTAAACCGTAAGTAGTCCGTTACATTTATTTTACGTGCACTCAACATTTTGTTGGCGGTCAAATACCTGACCTAAGGCTATCGCGCTGCTCGCGTCCGAGTGATTTTTTCGCTCCCACCGGAGCTTACTTGGCTCTGCCCCCATCCCCTCGTCTACGTCGATCTCTTCAACCCGTTTTCAACTACAATCACTCCCTTCCATTGCCTCAACACGACATCCCACGCTTTGACCGACGGTAAACGCCAAACCGCTGTTCTTTCGATCTACGATGTCGCAGCCGCTTGCCACCTCGCCCCTCAGTTCCGAAGGCTCGAGAGCAACATCAAGCTCAATACCTCGCTCGACCTTCTCGCCGACAGTAAACATTTCTATTTTAATCACTATTACAGTCATTTCATTTTCGGATTGGTCGAGCACTGGCGTTCCGCGCGTACAGCCATTCAACGTCAGGAAAAAAGCC